>JADQAV010000032.1:485934-522883 GCA_019775845.1 Myrmaecium sp. VS I D KN 1
GGAGGGGGGCAGCCGGGTGAGTGGGGAGAGCGTGTGGAGGCTGCTGGTGAGGAGGGTGGTGAGGGTTGTGATGAGGGTGGAGGGTGGGGGGAGGGTGGGGAGGAGGGGGGTGGGGTTGGATTGAGGGGGGGAGCAGGGTGGGGAGGGGAGGTGGATTCCTAGGGCGCTGAGGGGGGAGGTGGGGGGGTTGGTTGGGGTGGTGGTAGAGTTTTTGGTGCTGGGGGTGGGAAGGCTGCTTTCCCAGTCGTCGAAGGAGGCCCAGTCGTCGTTCTCGTCGTCCTTGTCGGTCTTCGTTTGTATGGGTTTGCGTGCTGCGGGAGGTTGCGGGTGGGAACGGGGTGCGGCCGAGACGGGTTTCGCGGTGCGGCTGGCCGGGGAGGGTTTGGTGGTCGGACGAGGCTGGGAGGGTTTCGTGTTGCCCGTGTTGCTTATGTTGCTTCCACTGCCGCTTCCACTTCCACCCCCACCAACGTTCAGCCGACCAAAATCCTCATCCATGCCCAGCAGGTCGAAGCTAGTAAACTGCGGCGCTGGCTGCGGCTGTTTCTGCGCCTGCGACTGCGGCTGCAATTGTGCCCCCGAACCCGAACCCGAACCCGATTCCAACCCGATTCCAATCCCCTCCCCACCCTCAAACTCCCCAAACTCATCCTCCTCCAGCTCCTCCTCCGCATCAAACAGCACATTCGGATCCTTCGGCCTCTGCGGTTTCGGCGTCGGCTTCAACGCTGCAGGAGGTATCGTGGAACTTCCGCTGCCTCCATTACCAGTACCAGCAATATCCCAAGGCGTGCTTGTGACCGATGGTTGTGGTTGTGGTGCAGCAGCGGCGGCGGGTTGAGGGAAGGTGAAGCTGGAGAAGGCGGAGGGGGAGGGAGTGCTGGCGGGCGGGTTTGAGGATGTGGTGGGATGCGAGGTGTGCGGTGGGTTTGCTGGGGCGAGGGTGTCGAAGGCGCTCCACGGGTCGGGCGGTGCTGAGGCTGCTGTTGTTTCTGCTGCCGGTGTCGTCTCCCCAGCGGCTTCGAAGTCGCCCCAGTCGTCGTCTGCGGCGGCGGCGGAGGGTGGTGCGGGAGCGTGAGATGGTGATGGCTGATGTTGCTGCTGCGTCGTACCCGCCGGTGCAAAGCTCCACGGGTCGAACGTTGGAGTTGATGTCGTCGGTAGTGTTTGCTGTTGTCGTTGTTGTTGTTGTTGTTGCTGCACCGGTGGCGTCGACTTCCCCTCCAACGCATCGAAGAACGAGAAGCTCCGCCCATGGCCGTTCGAAGCTGGCGTCGCCGTGGTCGTGATGTTGAGCGGTGGCGGTGGAGGAGCCTGAGCCGGGTCCGGGCTGCCGAACGCGGCGAAGAGGTCGGAGGACATGGGTGGGCGCGGTTGGGCGGGTGTGTGGTGTTTTGGTTGGTGGTGAACGTCGGGTTGGGAGGGAGCGGTGGATGCAGTGGACATCCGGCGGAGATACCGCACTGCTCGCTCGGTCAAACTCCGGTTGTTGTTGTTGTTGCATGAGTCAGGCGAGCTTACTTCGTGTGTTAAGGACGAGTCATGCGGATCCGGGGCTTCCGGGATGAGATTTGGGGGCACCCTCGGGGTCATGCTGTTTACTATGTACTCCAACGACCCGTTCATCGACACGATGGACAGATACGCGGGTGGGGACGAGCGAGGGACGTGAAGATGAGAAAAATCATGAATCCTTTGTTAATGTAACATTGTGCTCTGCTCTCTATAGGTTTGGTGACTGATGCGGCGGGTTTCTAGAGGCACCCACGGGTTTAAATTACCTCTCTTCAATCCTCTATTCCCGAAATGACTCTTTTCACCTATCCTCTCCATATGAATTCAAATCTTCGAGGAATGCGCATCCAAGTCCATCCTCCTTTCTCTTTCCCCGCCGATCGCTCACCCATGCTGAGGCGGGCATCACCCTCCGGCTTGTCCCCGAGACGAAGGCACGGGGGGAGGCAGGCCGCTGTCATCCTCTCCCACGCGATCCTATCATGGCGTTCACAGTGTGCATGTGCATGGTGCATGTGCATCATGTCCGAGTCCGTTTGTGTACTCGACGGAAAGGTAAGTAGGTGATAATGTTCCAGTTACATGCTCGTATAGAGTAGATACTAGTATATGTACTTCCCCGCACCGATCCCCTTCCCCTCATCTGATCGGATGCTGCGGGAATGAAGATCGCATCTTCCTTCTCCTTCGTTGTGACTATCTTCGACAATATGTACCGTACTTGATCTATCGTACTGCGACTCCAAATGTTGTGTGTACTACATTACTGAGGCTACCAGCCCCGCTGCAACCTGGCAGTCCGCTTGTCGGGCGGCAATCCGCGTGCGTGTCGTCATGGCGCCAGATGCGGCGCCGTCACGGCCCGTTTTGGTGCAGCGGTTGGACGACAGGGCGGAGTGACTTATGTATGAATGCGATGATGTGGCGGCGGAGATTGATAAGTTTGGGCAACGTGAAGAAGGAGAGGGAATGGAAAATGAGAGGGGAAAAGTGAATGGCTGACATCGACATCATCCACTTGCCTACAGTACCTATGTGAAAATCCACCGCCGTTGCTCAAGTCCACACCCTAAACTAGCACGACCAACCGCCGCCGCCGCCCGCTGCCCGCTGCCCGCCGCCCGCCGCCCGCCGCTCCTCTCTCGTCCACGGGCCAAGGCGGTTTTTTTACCCCACGAACCCGCCATCGACTGCCCTGGTACGACGACGACTCTGTACGACGCCGACTACCGACCACCCACCACTCTCGTACCGACGGTACCTCACTTACTTCCTCTCTCTCACCACCTGCTGTGGAGTGGAGGGATTGTACCGACCGCCTGCCTCCTACCTTAGCTACTTACCTTACTATCACCTGCTCCCTCTGGGTTGCTACCCGCGACGACCATCGCTCACCTATCGCCTACGACATACAGTACATACCACACCCTCTCACGCCTGCCACACCCCGACCACCCACCTCCCCATCCCATCCCAATCCCTCTCCCCTCGCTCTCGCCGTGCCGTGCACCTTCTTCCCCAGCAATTCACTTTGCTGGTCCCGACTCGCTCCATTCACGCACCCATTCCCGAACCCGGTTGATATGAGCACGCCAAACGAGAATGGTATGAAATCCCCCTCTCTGCGACGACACACGCATGTCACACACATATACAACATCTCTCCCCCCGTTGCTGTACTCTCTTTCGTTGCTCTCTCCCCGCCGCCAGGGTAGTTGGACTGTCTACCCGCCCGTTGCGAGCGGATCAGCAACCTCCGCTGCACTCCATGCCGTCCCCGCTCTCGTCCCCATCCTCCCTTGCAAGAGAGCTGCACGGTCTCGGGCGGGGTCGAAGCGGATGAGAAGGATCGGCAGCGCGGCGAGCGGGTAGATGGACGCCTGCCTATCCTCTCCCTTCCCTGCCGACGCCACTGTTGGAGGTGGAGAGGAGGAGGCAGAGGGAGAGGGAGGCAGTGTCCGCCTCCCCATCCGGACCAGTCAGCTCGTTCGAGTTGTCAGGAGACACGTGCTGTCTCTTCCCTGAGCCGCGAGAGCTAACTCGTGGACGCCATCCCCTCGCAGGCGTCTCAAACCCCGACACGCAGCAGCAGGCTGCAGCCGCGCACCAGCAGCAAACGCCAGAACAACACCACCGCCACGCCGACGACGGCCTGCGACTCGAGACCCCGACCGCCGCGCGCATCGATAGTCCCATCCCTAAAAACAAGAGCACCTCCAACTTGCTGCTGCACTCCACCGACCACCGCAACATGGCTGTCGACACGCGGCGGGCCCGCCTATCTTTCGACGCCGGAACATTACACTCGACCAGGTGCGTTGTTTCCCCTCGAACATGAGGCTGGGCGCAGTGCCATGCAGACACAGTGGCGGGACAGCAGCAATCACAACGTTGCTCAGGTGGCGCGAGGACATGGCAGCAAGGCAGACACACGTGGATTACAGCGAACGACGAGGCTGACTACAGAGCGTTGACTCGTCTTCTCCATACAGGTCACCGATCTTGCCCGAGCCCGAGCATGGCATAGGCATCTCCGGCTTGCGACGCATTCGTCAAAAACCGACGAACCGCCCGGGTACCGCCGCGACCGCCCAAACCTCGCGACATTCATCCCTCAACATTGCCATCCCCTCCTCCTCCTCATCACGGCACCCGACGGCGAACCTCTCCGCCTCCACTCCCCTCACCTCGGGCCACTCCTCCCCCACTCATGCGGACTTCGGCGAGGACCTGTCCCGCTTCCCCTCCGAGTCGCTGCACTCCTTCTCCTTCGCCCACCAGTCCGACGAATTCCTGCACAACCGACAGAACGTGCTGAAGCGCTCGATCGATTTTATGCGCGACAAGATGGGCTGGGGTGCGACTAACGCCGGCATCGCCGCCGCCCAGGCCAAGCTCAGCGGGGATCTTGAAGTGCAGAGCATGGTGGAGCTGCTCACGCGGGCGCACCTGATCGGGCAGGACGCGTCGCAGGGCCACCCTCTCGGCGTGGCGGGGCCGCTGACCGGGCCGGCAGACACGTCTGGGGAGAACCTCTTCGAGCGATCCTTGGGAGATCTCCCGCGGACGACAAGTCCAGAGCCAGTGGAGGATGCGGTGGCGACCTCGCCGAAGAGCGGGCCGCCTCCCCGCGTCGCGTCCAAGGGCGGCTCGCCCGTGGTGCAGACCATCCCGGATGAGGAGGTGACTTTCGGCGACCGAGAAACGATCGAGTCGCTTTCGAAGCGGATCAGCAACGAGTCCACATCGTCTGACGCGACGGAGCGCCTCGCCTCCGCGCCCACGCGCGCCAAGCTCAAGCGCACCTTCACCGACACCGCCCCCCTGCAGCTCCAGAGTAAGCTCCACGATGCGATGGCGCAGCCGTACGTGGTCGACCACCAACCAGGTGCGCATCCGGTCCTCTCGCCCAAGGCCGCTCCGGCGCTGCCTCCGCCTCTCCCCACCATCACCAACACGCATGCTGTGGGTACGGCGCCGCACGGCCACGGGACGCGGTGGTCGCCGGCCGCCCAGGCCATCTTCACCACGGAGGCGCACGCGCCCTGGACGATCACGGCCGCCAACGATCTGGCATGCCTGGTGTTCGGCGTGACGCGGGCGGAGGTGCGACGGATCGGGATCATGGAGGTGGTGCGGCCGGAGCGGCGGAAGTGGCTCGCGGAGAAGTTGGGGGAGCCGGAGGCGGCCGTGACGCCGCGGGAGCCGGCGCAGTCGCAGACGCAGAGCGAGACGAACAGCCCGACCCATCGGACAAGCCTGGCGGTGGGCAAGGGCGTGACCGCAAAGCTGCTCAGCAAGCCGAACTCGCGGCAGGTGGCGCAGAAGCGGCGCGCGCAGACGGACGACGGGGCCGGATCGACGTACGTGAAGAAGAAGGCGGTTAAGGGCGGGCTGAACCACGAGCCCAACCGGTCGCGCGGCGTGCTGCTGTGCGGCGACGTGGTCCCAATCCAGAAGCGGAACGGGGCGTTGGGTTCGGCGAGCTTGTGGGTGAAGGAGAAGCGCGGCGGCTTGATCTGGGTGCTGGAGGAGATCGCGGAGGATGTGGTGGAGGTGAGCGTGGACGAGGTCGGCTGCGTGACCAGGGCCTCCGGCGCGATCGAGGCGGTGTTTGGCATCGACCGACTGCGCCGGGGCATGGATATCAAGCGGCTGATCCCAGACATCCCTCGGGTGCCGGGGACGAACACGGGCGCGCTCGACTATGAGGAGATCGCGCGACTCCGTTCCTTCACGGCTCGGACGTCCAACTCGATTAACATCCCCATCACGGTGGAGCAGCTCCCCGGCCAGCCGACGTTCCGGGTGTCGAGCTTCCCGCATATCGCGGGCATCATCGTGCTCTCGACCGCCAACCTGACCATCTCCGGCTCCAACACGGTCTTCTCGTCGGCCCTGTTCGGGCAGCCGCACCCGAACGGCCTGCACATCAACGAGCTGATCCCCGGCTTCGACCGGATCCTGCACGTGATGACGGACGAGGACCAAATCCAGCTGGTGGACGGGATCGTGATCCCGGAGCACAGCTTCCGGCGGGCGCGGGCGCTGCTGGCGATGCGGGAGGGGAGCGGGGACGCGGCGGCGGTGTTCTTGCGCCCGAGCGGGCTGCCGGCTAAGCACCGGGACGGGTCGGAGATAATGGTGGACGTACAGATGCGGGTGGTGCGCAGCGACCAGTCGGCGGCGCGGAGCGAGACCGTGATCGAGGAGACGGAGTCGGAGGGGGAGGGCGGGGAGGGCCAGGGTGCCGCCGCCCCGCCGGTCTCGCACCTCGTCTACGCCCTGTGGGTGACTTACTCGCGCCACCTGCACGCGACGAATCACGGGGTCGGGCCCGTGACGCCGCTGGTCTCGAGGCCGGGCACCCCTCCACACCAGCCGTCACCGGGCCAGACGACGGAGCCGCTGGGCAGTCCGGACGAGGCGCCTGAAAACGCGACGCCCACCCCGGATGGCGCGGCCGACGAGAACCACGGCCCCGTCTCCCTCCTCACCCAGCAGCTGCGCGGAAACATGCCACCGATCCAACGCGCGCCCACGACGACCCAGCAGGTGCCGACGCTGTCGCGGCCCGGACCGGAGGCCGAGCGGGCGCCGTCGCAGGTGTCGTCGCCGACGGAGCCGCCGCACAAGAAGACGATCAACGACTTCGTGGTGCTGGAGGACATGGGCCAGGGGGCGTACGGGCAGGTGAAGCTGTGCCGGTACAAGAAGAACAGCAACAAGAAGATGGTGATCAAGTACGTGACGAAGCGGCGGATCCTGGTGGACACGTGGACGCGGGACCGGCGGCTGGGGACGGTGCCGCTGGAGATCCACGTGCTGGACTACCTCCGCCGGGACGGGCTGCGGCACCCGAACATCGTCGAGATGGCCGACTTCTTCGAGGACGACGTGAACTACTACATCGAGATGGTGCCGCACGGCTTGCCGGGCATGGACCTGTTCGACTACATCGAGCTCCGCGTGAACATGGACGAGGCCGAGTGCCGCAAGATCTTCGTCCAGGTCGCGTCTGCCCTCCATCACCTCCACACCGTCGCCAAGGTCGTCCACCGTGACATCAAGGATGAGAATGTGGTGCTGGATGGGGAGGGCCGGATCAAGCTCATTGACTTTGGCAGCGCGGCGTACATTAAGAGCGGGCCCTTTGACGTCTTCGTCGGGACCATCGGTAAGTTCCTCCTCACATCCCTCCCATCTCACTTTCCCCCTCCCTCCAAAAAAAAAAAAAAGAAAAAAAAAAGAAAAACCACAAACTAACCCGCAACCAACCACCACCAGACTACGCGGCCCCCGAAGTCCTCGCAGGCGCGCAGTACCGGGGCAAGGAGCAAGACGTCTGGGCGCTCGGGATTTTACTGTACACCATCCTCTACAAGGAAAACCCGTTCTACAGCATCGACGAGATCATGGACCACGACCTGCGCGTGCCCTACGTCCTCAGCGAGGCCTCCATCGAGCTCGTCCGCCTCATGCTCGATCGCGACGTCGAGCGCCGCATCACGATCGGTCAGGTGCTGGCGCATCGGTGGTGTCGTGGGGAAGGCGGGGATGCGGGGGATGCGGGAGGGGCGGTGGTGGGGGATATTGGTTGAGCGGTGGTCGGGGGCAGGGGGGTTTGGGGGGGGAGCAGAGGGAAGGGTATGGATGGTTGGATGGACTTTGCATGCGAGGAGGATGGCGGCGAGGATGTATGTGTGTGTGTTTGTGTGTGTTGTTGTTGTTATGCCGGACGGATGGATGGATGGATGGATGGATGGATGGATAGATATCACTTAGACGCCCTTTTCGGGATAGGGTAGGGGGGATTTTTTTCCTTTCCTTTCCTTAAATGTTCGGATGACCTTTTTTTATTATTCTCAGAGATCTCTTCTCTTTTTGCCTTTTGTGGGTGTGTGCTTCTTAGCTTCTTTTGGGGGGCTGGAAGGGGAGGGAAGGGGAGGGGATGATGTGATGCTTTGCTACGCTATGCTATACTGTGCTATGCGATAGTAGAGAGAGAGAGAGGGAGAGGGAGAGGGAGAGGCATGCTAGATACGAGATGCTAGATTTAAGATGCTAGTTAGATATAAAGATGCTAGAGCAGATGAGACGAGTAGATGAGGTAAGAGGAGACGGCATAACGAGATAAGAGGAGTAGATAGTTAAGTAAAGAAAGAAAGAAAGAAAGAAGAGGATTTATTTTCTAGAGAAAGATGTTTCCTGGTTCTGGTTTAACGCCCTTGTGTATCTCGCGTCTCTATATATATCTCTATAAAGCGATATTAATACTAAACATGACATATAACACACGAGAAATAATAAGGAAATTTAAAAAAGCTGTAAAGCGGGAAAATAAAAAACGAAAAAATATATAGTAAAAACCTATAAACTATAAAGAAGAATTAATTAAGCAGGGTAGGTAAGAGGGAAGATATTATTCCTGTCTATCTTTATAGATTCTCTTGATAAAGTGGAGGGGAATGAAGTATATAGCGCGGAGAAGAGAGTATATATAAATACTAGTATACTCCCGTAAAGATAAAGATAAAGCGTGCAGCCGATCGCCGTTCGCTTGCCCAACTCGACACCATAGTCACAAGTACCCATTCCGATACATGACCCTATCCATATCCAGGGGAGGACCAAATCCAAACCCATATCCACACCCATAAGTATCCAATATCCAAACGCAACACATACTCCACTCCGAGCGATACTTCTCATCAAGCGGGAGGTCCGAGCCCACCACACCGTATGCATAACCCAAATACAAGCCCATACCAATCCTATCCATCCAATTCCGATGCCGGTATCCACGGAGGGAGGGAGGGAGGGAGCCAGCCAGCCAGTCCGGCCTGCTCGATCCGATCCGATCCAATCCAAAGCAAAAGCAAAAGAAGAAAGAAAAAGAAAAAAAAGATCCAACGTCTTGGTAGCCCAATGCCCACTCCAAGCCCAAACCCCCAACGCCGCCCACCATGATCCGATTCCAAAGCCGCCCATCCCAACCCGAGAACCATTCCCAAGATAAGTGGAAAAAAGGGGGTGTTAATAAACATGTCGAACGAACATAGTCTTAAGAGAAAGAAAAAACAAATATAAGGGAGGTATGAGGTAACATAGATACCGATGAGAATAATGAAGATGAAGATGAAGATATCGTGAAAGTAGAAAGAAGATGCCAAAGAGACCCGCAGTCTCCCCACGCTCAAAAGCCGACCTGCAGATATCTCTCCAGAATGGGAAAAGTATAGAAAAAAAGAAGAGCAAGAGAGGAGAGGGAGAAGAAAAAGCGTCGACGGAGCACCCCCAAAAGCGGAGAGGAGAGAGGAGATCAGGTTAGAGGAGATGAGCATGCCCGGCATGCTTCACTCCGCTTCGCCTCCATCCATTCAAGGGCACCCAAGGCGCCAGGGTGCAACGGAGAAGAGAGAAACACCAACAGCAGCTCACATACTCCCCATCCGCAACAGCGCCTCAACCGCCTCACGTTCCTGCGCCGCCTCCACCCGCGCATCCGGATTCGGACGGTGTTGAAACGGATGATGAGGCGTATGCCGATGGTGGTGCGGGAGCATCCCCACGCCCAATCCCGGCGCGCTCTTCGCTAAACTGCGATATCCCCCCGGACCACCCAACCCGCCTCCGCCCCCGGTCACGCTGGCCTTGCGCAACACCTCCGCGCCCATGCCCGCCCAGTCCTCCTCGTCCGTCTGGTCGTCCATCTCCAGGTCCGCGTCCGGCGTCGCGTCGTCCTCCTCCTCCGGCACCGAGCTCTCGCTCCCGTCCAAGCTCATCTTGTCCGCCTCCTCTTCGATCACCCCGCCGCCATCGTGTGCAGGCGACCAGCCGCCAGTCGCTGCCCCATCAAGATCCGGCTCCTCCGTCCCTCGCGACCGGTCACTCATCCACGAGCCCACGTATGGCGCCCCTCGACCGCCGAAGCAGGCACGCGGGATCTGCAGGCCCGCACCCACGCTGCTGAGGGCGTAGCTCCCGGTGAAGCTGGGCGGCGGAGAGAGCTCGCTGGCCCCTCGTGATGGCGCGGCGACGCCAGCGATGGGCACGGAGCCCTGGTAGACCACCCGGTCCCGCGGCGGTTGGCCCCGATGCCGAGCGTCCCAGCGACCCCAGCCGACCTTTTCGAAGATGACGTCGGTGGGGAGATGGGGATGCTTGTCGTGCGGATAGGAGGTGTTGTTGTTGTTGGCGTCGGACGGACTCCGGCTCTCGAGCGCGGCGACGACGAGTCGACGGGCTTTGGCGGGCGGGATGCGAGAGAAGCCGGGGAGACTTTGAGTAAGGTGAGCGAGGATGTGACGGATGGCGAGGGGGCCGGAGGAGAGAAGGAGCGGCGGGAGGTGAGTGGTGGCGAGGAGCTGCGGAGTGATGGTGTGGGTGGTGGTGAGAGAGGCGAGCGCGGAGGAGGAGAGGGGTGCGGTGGCGCCGTTGGGAGGAGTGGTAGAGCGCTGGTTGAGGTCGAGATCGGAGTCGGAGGTGGGGGCGAGTTTGGTGTTGATGTTGGGATGGTGGACGCGGTGATCGCCTTCGACATGGCGGTGAGGAGGGATGGTCGGGGAGATGGAGTTGGGCGGTGTGAGCAACATGGCTCGGTGGGTATGGGTGTGGGGATTGGTGTGGAGGCCCGGATCGCGGGCGGAGAAGCCGTCGGAAGAGGCTCCACCGTGCGCGGCGGAGACGGGGCCGGCGTGCGGCTCGGCACCGACCGCGTTGGATTTGGCCGAGGCAGCGAAGGCCACGGCGATGTTGGAGATGGGCTTGGTGACGGTGGCCATGGTTTATCGCGTGGCGGTGAGAGTGAAGTGGTTGCGACTGCAAGGCGCGCGGAGTGAGTCAGCTTTGTTCGGGTTGGGATGACGGTTGCGGAAAGGGGAGGCCGGCGGCGGGCAAGAGTGGGAGGAGGACGACTCACGATCAGGAGGCTGAACAGGCTTGGTAGAGGCGTTTCAAGGTTGTCGGAGAATGTGCAGTCGGGAAGATGCGCGAACTGATGCGTGAATGCGAGCTGCAGTCGTACCAGGTCGTGGCGAGGAGGGGAAGAGAGGAGCAATGATGGATGGACGGGGGGGATGCCGGACCAGTCGGTGTCCGGGGGTGGGAGGGGAGACAAAGAGGCGAAGCGAGACGAGATGGCAAGGCAGGCGAGACAAGGTGAGTGTGTGTCGTGTAGCAGCTGGAACGGCGCGAGAAGATCGAGCAGGACGATGAGAGTGAAGAAGTAGAAGAAGAAGAAGAAGAAGAAGAAGAAGAAGAAGTAGAAGAGGAAGAGAAAGAAGAGGAAGAGGAAGAAAGGGAGTCAATATTGATTTGTGGGCGATGGCCGTGGGAGGGACCTAGGGGAGGAAGTGGACGGTGGAGGAAAGCAGGGCGGCGGTCCGGTTGACGGGAAGGCGCAAACGGAAGGAGTCGGGGTTCGATCCAACTGATCCAACTGATCCATCCACCCAATCCGGGGCATCCATTCACTCATCCATTCCCGTCACAGCAAACACAAGTCGGTATCCCTCCCTCCATTCGGTTGTCCCATATGTGCATCAGGGTTTCCACTTCCTGTCCTGCCTTAAGTTGCCCCGCCTCCTTGCCCAATCCTCCCACGATAGGGAGGAGAGGAGAGGAGGGAGTGAGGCAGTGAGGCAGTGAGGCAGTGAGGCACCAACATAAGGCACGACACTAACCTCCACCTCCGGCTTATCGCGACCGGAAGGTTCCCGTCCGGGGATTAGTGACTCCTCACCTCAGGCACCAAGGGTGAAAGGGGGACCGACCAGTCATCCGCCCCAACGCCACCCACGCTCACCCATCCACCATCGCCCCTCACTCTCCCTGACTACCTTAGTTACTATGTACGAACCCATCCACTCACAACCCTCCCAGCCCTCCTCGTGGCTTTTGCCGCGGGTACATATCTCCCACCCTCCCTCCCTTCGTGGAGAATTACGTTTCTAGCAGCGTGAACGCCCCTCCCACCGTCCAGTCACCATCGCGCCTCCCACCCACGCACACGGCACGCAGCCAGGCACGATGTCAGTACATAGAACGTGTGTCAGGGACGGGCACGGGATGCGGAGACCCTGTTGCGATCCCTCACCTCCATCTGTAACTACCCGATGACGTCCTGCATCAGGTTAGGTTAGGCGGGGTGGAGAGGAGAGATGAACAACGTGGATGAAAGGGATCGTGGATAGGTATTTACGGTATATACAGTACTTACCTGGGGGGGAAGGTGGCTTTGAGGTGAGGAAGAGGCTGGAGGTTTCGTGTCGTCATGACTTAAATACTAGTAAGACTCCCTCCGTTCGCTTATCGCCGGGTAGTATCGCTAGGGACTTGAGTGCGCGCGGATATAAACCACACGCGTAAACACGCGAGGAGATAGTTATAAAAAGTATATGGGCGAAGGAAAGGGGGGGAAAAAAGACGGCTTGATTTTGTGGTTTGCGGTTGCTGTGTGTTTGTAATATAGGTACAGATATATATCGCGCATTGGATGCTCGCCTCACCACCACAGTACTCACTCACTCACTCGCTTACTGCTACCTCACCGACCGAGCTATAACCTCCACTAGCACCTATCGCAAACCAAAATAATCTAGAGAATATACCCATGCTCTGCGCTGTATGTACAGCACGACACGAACTAACAAATAAATAAAAGAAAAAGCAAACGACCACCACCACAGCTTATGATCGGCGACAGGTTAGGTAAGGTATAAAGGAGTATAAGGAGGAAACAGAAGATGAATGGCAGATGACCTGATAGTACAAACAGTAAACCGTTCCTCTCTCTCTTACACACTGGCGTCTCCTTCACATAAAAAACCCAAACATCCCGCTTCCACCCCCCTTCACAACCTCACCCTCCTCCCTCCCCCTCCCCCTCACCAAGAACAAACCGCCTAACCGCCCTCCTCAACTCGCCCACTCCCCTCGCACTCCTCACAAACACCGCCCGATACTGCTCCAAACTCCTCCCCACAACCTCCGCCCGCGTCACCCGCCCCTCGCATATCGCCTTCATCTGCACCTCCATCTCCTTCCGTAAAAACGGCTTGCTCAACCCGACCCCCGACACGCCCACCACCGCATCGTACCCCGCCACCAACGCCACACCCAGCGTTGTTGGGATGAACTCTTGGACGCCCGACGACGTGCCGTCGGGGCGGGTGGTCGCCGTGCTACCGCCGCGACCACGGCCCCGCCCGCGAGCTCGGGTGCTGCCTCGGCCTCCTCGTGCGGCGACAGGCGCGGCGTCCGCCCCCCCACCGCCCCCGCGCGAACGCGTCACGACGTAATTCCGCTCCTTAATCTTCGCGATGTGCTCCGCCATGGTGGCATCCGTGCCGATGCCATTCCGATCCATGAGGGCGATGAGCTCGGGTTCGGTCAGGTAGCCGGGGGCGCGGGTGGCGCCGTGCTCCATCGTGGCCTCCGCGGGGGGGAACCGCTCCCCTTCGACGAAGGCGGGGAGCGGCGTGGAGGACGTCCACGACTCGTAGGGGTAGACGTCCAGATAGCCGCGCGTGAGCACTGTGAGCCCGGTGGCGGTGAAGGTTTCGTGCGTGGCTGGGGAGGAGGGCGGGGGCCAGGTCAGTGTGACCGTCGTGCTGGCCCCCGTCGCGTCGGCGGCGCAGGCGGCGAGGAAGCGTCGGACGACGAACTCGTAGACTTTGCGCTCCGCGGCGGAGAGGGCGGCGCCGGGGGCCGCGTAGGTGACCGGGTGGATGGGCGGGTGGGCTTTGTCGTTGTTGCGTCCGTTGCGGGGGGATTGGAAGGCGCCGTTCAGCAGGCTCTGGGCGAATGGCCCCCAGGCGGGGTCCGGGGTTTGGCGCTCGACGAGCGCGCGCAGGTTCATGCCCGGGTCGAATTGGTCGGTCTCGGTGCGCGGGTAGGAGATGAAGCCCTTTTGGTAGAGGGTCTCGGCGATGGTCATGACGCTCTGCGAGTCCATGCGCAGGAAGCGAGAGCCGAGCTTTTGCAGCTCGACCGTCGTCAGCGGCAGCGGCTTCCACTTGGACGTCGGCTTCTTGAGCACCCGGGTGATCTGCGCGGGCTGCTGGGAGGCGAGGAGGCGCTCGTAGATGATGAGCACGGCGAGTCGGTCGAAGAGGTGCCCGCGCGACCACGTGAAGCGGACGGGAATCTTGTCCTTGGTGTGGCTGATCTTGATGCTCCAGAAGGGTTCGGGGATGAAGTTTTGCACGCGGAAGTAGCGGTCTACGACGAAGCCGAGGGTGGGGAATTGGCAGGAACCTGCGGGAGGTTAGTAGGTGTTGGCACAGGAGGGGGATTGCTGGGATGTACCGTACCGTAACTGATCACTTTCACTTCCTGCTTCCGGTCGACCAAGGGCTTCAGTTCGAGCGTCTGCATGCGCGTGAAGGCCGCGCCGATCCGGAGATCGAGTTCCTGCCGCGCTGCCACTGCGTTCGCCGCGCATTCATCGAGCGCGATCGGGTGGTTTGCGGCGTTTATGATGTGACTATGTAACATCAGCACGGTGAATCTGAGGGATTGCAAACCACTTACGCTCGCTCAATGTTGCTGAACCTCGCGCGATGCACCTCGATTCGGGGGTTTCCCTCCTGGGCGATCTCGCGGATCTCGGTGCCGATG
Organism: Myrmaecium sp. VS I D KN 1; assembly: GCA_019775845.1. NCBI lineage: Eukaryota > Fungi > Ascomycota > Dothideomycetes > Valsariales > Valsariaceae > Myrmaecium > Myrmaecium sp. VS I D KN 1. The sequence continues at coordinate 500,572 of JADQAV010000032.1, forward strand.
TGCTCGCCCTCACGATCACAGTCGGTCCAGATGAAGAGGATCTGACAGTGCCGGGCTTGGTTTTTGATGTTGTCGGCCACGGCCTTCTTGTCCTGAGCCAGAGTCAGCGGATGATGGCACGCTGGATCGCCGAGCAGTCTCGAGACATACCTTCTCCACCCCATTGATGATCGGCGCCTCGAACAAGGCGACCGGATTACAGGAACTCCACGACTTGTACCCGGAATCAAAGTCCAAACCCTTGATATGTCCGAGCACGCTGGTGAAAGTGACGGCGCTGTGACCCCACCGCGGGAAGTTGTAGTCGAAGTTGTAGTTCTTCACGTACACATTCCCCCGGATATTCTCCTGCGCATCGAAGGTCAGTGTTCGGAAAGCTTGCCGGCTGCGATGCGTGGTTGCCACTCACGCCTCTGACGGCGCCTCCGAGATGCTGCGCGACCGCTTTCGCGATGGAGGGCTTTTCTGCCACGCACAGTATCCTCCCCATGTCTGTTCACCCGGCCTCCATCAGTGATAGGGATGTGGCGGTGGGCGTGAGCAAAAATGCGACGGTGATGGAGCCTGGATGCCGACCATGTGACCGCGCGTGTTGGTGTTGAACCTTCGCGTACGGAGATGGACGCTCCCGAAGATCTCCCGACCCTGATGCGCTCATTCGGCACGAGCCGAGATCTGATGAGGATCCTCTTTGCTGGACAAACTCTCTAACTAGATCTTTACATACCGGAGTCGTGAGGCTGTAAGACCTGTAGCTATATTGCACGTAGAGCACTATCTGACACCAAACCATCATGACGCAGCATCTGTGACGCCAACTGCAGGTCAAACGTCTCGCCAGTTACGGAGTACCACCGTGGTCGACCGATTCGCACTAGCTCCACAATCCATGCCGTCATGAGCTCTGCCCAGCTCTCGTCCTCTTCATCAACAGCTCACTTCCTTCCCTCTCCTCCCACCTCCAACCACACCACCATCCACACCCAGCACACCGCCCAAAATGATCCTCCCCCCATCCAACCTCGCCCTGCCCACCATCAAAACGCTACAAGACTGCACCTCCTTCCACCAAACCGTCTCACCCTACATCCCCCAGCTGCAAGCGCTACCCGCTCAACTCCTCTCGCACGCACACAGCGCCTCCGGCCTCCTCACCCTCTACACGACCACCAACCCGCTCATCACCGGCGTCGCCCTCAGCCTCTTCCTGGCGCCCCTCTTCCTCCTCATCTCCGAAGCGAACAAGAACTACTCCCAAGTCGACCGGGTATGGAGCATCCTGCCCACGCTCTACCACGCCCACTACGCCCTCTGGGCCCGGCTCAACGGCCTGCCCACCGGCCGCGTCGACGCGGCGCTCATGTGCAGCGCGCTGTGGAGCGTGCGGTTGACGTTTAATTACTGGCGGAAAGGCGGCTATCAGCGGGGGTCGGAGGATTACCGGTGGGCGGTGCTGCGCGAACGCATTCCCGCTGGCTGGTTCTTTTTGTTCAATGTGACGTTCATCTCCACCGCGCAGAGCGTGTGTTCTCCCCCTCCTCCCCAATTATAACAACCAGTGCACTCACCACCCGGAAAAAAAACAAAACAGATCCTCCTCTTCCTCATCACAACACCAACCTACATCCTCCTCCTCACCTCCACCCTCCAGCCCCCCGGCGGCAGCGGCAGCGGCGCCGACACCACCGACGCCATCTTCGCCCGCATCATCACCGGCCTGGTGCTTCTCGAATTCGTCGCCGACCAGCAACAATGGGGTGCGTTCCTCTCCCCCCAAAACCCCCCTAACCCCCAAACCTCGAAACTAAACAAAAACAAACAGCCTACCAACAATCCAAAACCGCCTACCAACGCACCGCCCGACTTCCCCCGAACGGCAGTCCCTCCCGCGCCGCCCTCGACCGCGGCTTCCTCACCGCCGGTCTCTGGCGCTACGTCCGCCACCCCAACTTCGCCGCCGAGCAGGCCATCTGGCTCGTGTGGTACGGCTGGGCGGCCGTGCAGGCTGGTGCCCCGCTCAACTGGACCGCTCTCGGCGCCGCCGCGTATGTGGCCCTCTTCCAGGGCAGCACGGCGTTCACGGAGGCCATCTCCGCGCGTAAGTATCCCGAGTACAAGGAGTATCAGCGTCGGGTGGGGTGTTTTGTGCCTAGGTTGTGGGGGGAGGGGTGGCCGGTGGATGATAGGGAGGTGGAGGTGGGGAAGGGGAAGGGGAAGTGAGGGGGTGGTGGTGATGTGCGGCGGTTGGGGTATGATGAGGGGTCTTGGAGGGGAGATATGTATCAGATATGATTGCAGGGACAATTTCGGATCCGTGACAAATGCCAGACGGAGAAATATCACACCGGTAACCAGTACAATTTTCTCACAAAAAGGGACGGATGCGACAGCATCGAGACATGACCAAACGATCCAGGAGGAAGGGTATGAGTGTTTATGACGCGTCTAACCACAAATGCGAAACGAACAACGAAGAAAGGATTACAACCAAGAATAACAACGAACGCGACCTGATCCCACTCCCTCTCCATCTTACCCCTCATCCATCTCCCAATCTCCTTCAAACCGCACACTCCACCGGCTTAAACCGCCTCTCGCCCACATGGGCGGGGAAGACCCCTGCGTCGGCGAGGTAGAGCAGATCCCACTCCTTGCTGCCGGCCTGGCCCTCGGTCTTGAAGTTCCAAAAGAACCAGCCTTCCGCCATGCGCTCATAAACATCCAGCTGCGCCTCGACAAAACGACGCATGTCGTTCTTGAAGCTCGCCGTCCACCGAGCCGGGTGAACGAAGGAGCTGCAGGAGCGACCCGTCGGGGTGCGAATCAGCGTGGTGAGGTTGGTAGCATCGGCGGCGGGGCCGGGGAAGGTGCCCTCGTAGCGGCTGCCGGCGCCGAAGCCGTTGAGGTGGGGGGCGCAGTCCGTCATCGCGGCCGTCCACTCGCCGACGACGAGGGGCTTGTCGAGGGAGGCGGCGGCGGTGAAGTTGCGGGCCGAGTCGCACGCGAGGCGGACGTGCTGGACGGTCGTCAGGTTGACCAGGGCCGCGTCGAAGACCTGGTACTCGTGGTGGTCGAGGGCGGTGTTGCGGACGGCGGAGGCGTGCACGGGCGTCATGAAGCCGTCCCATTCGTACGGCGGGAGGAAGCCGTCGTGCATGCTCACCGTCACGGCGCCGTCCGGGTCCACCTTGCGCACGGCGTTGTAGCCGGAGGTGTAGAAGGCCTCGAGGTCGGTTTGGTTGAACGATTCCATCGCGTACAGCGCGGGCTCGTTGAGCAGGGTGATGCTGCTGACCACGTCCTGGTACATGGGCGCGGCGTACTTCTGGGCGATCGTCTCCAACACCTCCACCGTGTTGGCGATGTTGGTCGCGTTGTCGGCCCACCGCGGCCGGTCCAGCTTGCGGCCCGAATTGTCGTACCCGTTTTCGCTGCCGGGGGCGCCGTGCAGGTCGATCCAGACCTTCAGGCCCGTCTGCCGGGCCCATTCCAGCGCCTGGTCGAGGTAGACGTCCGCGCCTTGGATGTACGGGTCCCCGTCCAGCTTCTTGAAGGCCCAGTAGCCGATGGGGATGCGGACGGTGTTGAGGCCGAGGGCGGCGAGGCGTTGGAAATCGTCGACGGTGGCGAAGGTGCTCCAGTGTTGCTGGAGCTTGGCCTGCGCGTCGGGGATGTTGAGCGTGAAGGTGTATTCGTCGACGGCTTCGCCTCCGTACGGTTCGAAGAGCGAGGGCGTGATCCAGCTGCGGCTTGTCAGCGTTTGACACTGCTTCCGCAGATACGAGCAACAACCTACGGTTCGAGGACGAGCCATCCACCGATGCTGGCACCACGGATCTTTTCCACGGTGCTGTTGCCAATAGTGTGGTTGCTCGGAACGAACTGAGGATAGCTATTGGATGTTAGTTTGGTCTCGGAGATATGGACTTGCGGCGGTCTCACGCTATCGCTCCGCCAATAGCCAAGAAGGCTGGTAGAGTACGTTGGAGCAACATTATGCGGAGTTGCTCCTCTTAGTGAGGCTGAAAACCAGCAAAAGACAGGAAAACGAGAGCCGACGATATGATGAAAATGAACGACTGGGTATAGCGCGAATAAACGAAGGTAATGATGTGAGGAATAATTCGACGAGAAGCGACTGGAAAAGAAGCCTAAAGAAGAGGCGGTGGTGCGGAGGAGACCAACACCTTTTGTACGGGACCCGACGATCTGTAAGGGGCGGGAGAAGCTTATGAATATCGCTCGCCGCGACGGGTCACCCCTTCACCGTTAGATTCGAACGGCCATGGTGGTGGAGGATCTCAATAGGGTCGCGGTTTGTTCAGGGCGGATGCTGGTTGGCCGAGGAGGCTGCGAAATGGAGATCGTCAGGGCCAAAAGGAGAGGATGGACCCGGTACGTCACCATCCGGGGAAACCAGGGGAAGGAGCCGTCGGTGGGGCGAGGCTGAGTGCGACTGCCATAACACTGCGTCCGGATTGCTCCTCCAGCGTTGCAAGCCATGGTACTTGGGCGCGTTGTCGGATGGGGAGGAAGGCGTAGAGGAGAACGCGGACGACGAGGGATGAGCGTCGTTTTATTTTGGACAGCAGTGCGCATGACGTACGACGACACAACGCACTCGAAGCAAAAGAGGAGGTCGCGGGAAACATCCTCCCCAGCGCCGCCGGCATCAGGACCGCGGGAGCAAACCTCGTTCGGAAAGGGGACGGGAGAAATCCAAGCTCCATCCCTCCCTCCGACTCAAGAAGCTGCAAAACCGGCAGGGCACTGCCATTCAAAGGCACAGTCAGTACTCCCGCGCATAGCTTCCAAGCCCTTGCAGAAACCACCAAAGAAATGGGTTGATAGGTCGGATTCAGAACAACATAAACCCCCAGACAGCGCATGAACCAAAAGAAGCCTTCTCTCGAGGTGCAGCCGCGGGCAGAAACCTGAGGGATGAGCACTGCCTGCAGGACTCAAGGTAGTGAGTGGATCCGGTGGCAGGGGTGTGGATCCGGCCGGCCGGCACGCGCCGATCGTTCTCTTCCTTTCCCCTGAGTTGCAGATCCGTAGGGCTGGCATCATGCGGACTCCTGGCAAGCATCTGCATAACATCGAACAATTGCTCAGAGCGATATCAATGGGTTTTCTCCCTCTCTGCTCTGCTGAGCGGAAAGCATGCTATCAGGTGCCCGGATGAGCAGTTCGAGCTGATGGTTAGGGATGGACATACGAGCCACAACCAGTCTCGATCCGTGCTGGCTAACTTCATGCACATCACGAGCAATGAGATGAGAGAGCAGTGCGAACACACAATAAAAGGGGCTTAACCACAACGTGCGTCCTGAAGGAAAGGGGTCCAAAGGGGTGAGGTGGTGGTCGAGCGATCGAGGCGCACGATTAACTAAGGTAGCGTGCAGGACGGACCGTTAAGCTTGATGTCCCCGGCCCGCTTCCCGGCATGGTGCTGTGAAAATGTGGGGTTGCCTCCGTCTGTCGAATCTCCTTACCCTCATCCATCCATCCATCTCTTCTGCGTGTCCCAACGGCGCACACGTGCTGAAAAAACCGACGCTCCGCTTACGACTTCCCTCCCTCCCCAGGAAGCATACCTACCTAGGTACCTACGCACCATGACCTCGCGCCACAGGTACTTGAAGCATGTCACATCCAGCACATTGCGCACCTCCCCCCCATCCGCACGCGCAAAAGTTGACGGCATACCTTAAGTATGCTTCCCCTGCTTCCCCCCCATTTTCGCTCACTCACTCTCCCGAGCAATACATACATATCCGCTTCTATCAAGGGGGGCGTTGCGTTGCGACCGACAGCGGAGGGCCCCGTCTCAGGCCTGCCGGAGCGAGGCTCTTTTCATCTAGGCTTATGGATTTATTCGGGCGGGATAGCGATACCCGCTAGCCGTGCCGGTGATTCTTGTGGTTCTTTTGTCCGCGTCTGGGATTACTACGCCTGAATGGTGAAAGGAGAAGTGTCACTATTTATGAGCAAGGGATGTGGATCACTCGAACTTCCCCTTGCGAGGTGTGGTATTTGCCAGGAACACCTAGAGTGCCCTGCCGAACGATGCGATAACCCTTTCTTAGCATGATCGCCTTTCTTTCGACTAAGATCTGAGTATGATGAGAACCCTGGACTGCTTGAAGCCCGACAGAGCGGCGATCCTAAAGACTCAACATAAGATGAACGCCTATTTGAGATGATGTGATCTTGAAAACACCCCCCATTATCAGTGCCGCGCGAGCAATCCGTCACCCTATGCTCTGCTGGTAAAATGGCACAAGCCTTGCACATGCATCAAGTCCTCGCCGGAGCAGTCTGAGAAGTATTGCCGAGTTCACCTGCACCCTTCGCGGACCACCCCCTGAGCTCATCGATCCACCTGACTTGCGGATCGTGCGGAAGCGGGGGTTGCTGGTTCGCCGCCGCCGGCGCTTGGACGGCCGGCTTGGGATCCTTGCCGTCGCCAGCCCGCATGCACAGCTCGATCGCCAGGTCGGGATACTTGCGCAGCAGCAGCATGAACCCCGGGTCCGTCCGCAAAAGCGTCATCTTGGAGGCACCGTACCAGAAGATGAACGCGCGCATCGGATCCTCCGGCGTTCGCTCCGGGAGGTCCTCGCAGGCGATCTCGAGCATCTCGAAGATGTTGCCGTTCGGGATGTACATGAAATGGCTGAAGGTGGTGAGGAAGTTTTTCAAAACGGTGCTCTTGAAGCTATCCGCCAGGAGCCGATCGCCGAGCACGTAGAGTCGCGCCAGGTTCACGATCTCCGAGGCGTTTTGACTGGGCATGGCGACCACGGAGTCGCCTTGGTACGCGTAGGCGACGAAACACCGGAAGAGTTCGGGATGCTCGTCGGGCAGCTCGATCTTGTGTTCCTTGGCCTCTCTGAAGCCACTGCCCAGGCTGGCCGCAAACCGCTCCGACACGTGTTTGAGGAGCGCGGCGTGGACGTTGTACACCTGCTTACGGAGACCACTCCCGACATGCACGGCGACCAGCGGCGAGGAAATGAAGCTTGGGCGGAGGATGAGCACTTTCAGAAAGACGGCTGTGTGGGGGGNNCCCCCCCCCTTTACGCAGCAGCGGACTTACCGGGTGAGCTTTCCGGCCAACGGATCCGGAGCGGATCCCCAGTTGAACTGGGAAACTGGACGTGAGGCTTGGTACGGAGCGGTGCTCGCTGCGAACGGCGGGTTCGAAGATGGTTGTGGCGTCGCAGGAGCGGTAGACCCGGTCGTGTTGGTAGGCGGAAATATCGCATTGAATGGTCTGCTCGTGGCCGTTGTCATGTTGGAGGAGGCGGGTGTTGTGAAGCTCGCGCCCAAGGGACTGGCGGCGACATTCGCCGAGCCGAAAAGTGAAGCGGGCCGTTGAGTCGGATTGGCCACATTCAGCGTGCTGAACGGAGGGGGCGTGTTCTCCGCCATCGTCGTTCACATATACCACTGCGAAAGGGTTGCAGAGGGCAGATGGATGATGTTGGGTTGCAGCAATGATGTAAGCGGGGAAACACGCTAGGCCGGATCAGTGACTACAGTGCACCTGCAGCCTCATAGGCCGTACCTCAGCGGTCGCCGGTCAGTGTAGGCTTGCCAATACTAAATTTATATCATCGATGTACGGAACGCACTTCACTTTTATATATACACTAGCCTTGAAATGCCGGAGGCATTTTCAGCCTTGGTAAACTTTGAAGGAGGCGGTCGAATCGTCCTAGTTCTAGGCCTGAATAAGGGGGCGGTCGCTTGTGACAAGGTACTCAATAAAAACCGGCTCCCTCTATCACCGCTGCCGAAGAGATCTTGTTAAACGACTTATTCTTCTAATGGCATTACCAAAGCGCCAATCTTGATCCATCGATGCCCAGTACAGTATCTCTCAGTCAGAAACCAATAAGAATATCTGTCCGGAGAATCTCTCGAGCTCTGATGGAAGAAGGGTGTATTGTCGAGTGGGAAGACATCGCGAGACACTTATACAGACCTACTATCGGGCACTACTTCATCCTTCGGAACACTGGCCCAGACCATCTCGATTGAACGGTGTCAACAGATTATTACCTTAAGATACATTATAGCATAGAAAACAGCTGCAACGTGGACGGATCAGCTTACGCGGACCGCTCGTTCACACATCTCCATGGCTGCTGCGGGCGTTGCGATACACTAGGACGGCACTTACTGCACAAGGCACATGCACGGCATTGCGGTATCTCATGGCGGTATCTCAACAGCCCCAGGCAGGCATACTGGCAGCTCCTTCCAGTTCTCCAGTAGCCGGAGGAACTTGACACATCCACGATGCCGATACCGTACGGCTCCTTCGAGGGCAAAGAAGCGAGACTCTAAAGGGAAGGCACCCGTCTCCGGCCAGTCTCGCAGATGATGTCCTCACCACCTCTTCCTCTCCGTCCATCTCTTCGTCCCTCCGCACGTCACGTCACCATCAACTTTAGCATATCTTTCATCCATCTTACCGCCAGCCATTCGCTTCCTCAATATATACTTCCATCGTTTCTGTTCGACGGCTGAGCGACGACGATAACGCCGACGACGATTTGGATCAGACTCGCAGCGAGGCCGCATCTGCTTCTCCAATTCGTAATCACTTACAACGCCAACAGCGAGGCAGGCTCTGCTCGCTCCCACGTCCATCACCATGGGCTACAGCAAGAAGAAGAATGCGAAGAAGGGTAAGCATGGGAAGATGGGGAAGCAGCCGCAGCAGCCGCAGCCAGCCTTCACACGCCCGGACCCGTCGACGTCTGCTGCGGAGACGCTCCTCAAGCTCCAGGAACACGAGTCACAATCCGAAGACGAATCGCACAAGCCCGACTTCAGCTCCCCGGAAGACAGCATGGTAATTGGGACTCCCCGCGTAGCGTTCCTTTCCGGGACGAGGGGATAATGTCTGTGGTCTGATCTGCCTGGCGTACTGACTTTCCTTTCTGCAAGGCTTCTCCTCAGACTCTTCGGTCTTCTCCTCCGCCGCAATATGAATCGACGATTGTGTATCCGCCGCCTGGGTATTGTCCTGCTCCCCCCGGTCTTTCGCGGCCGCAGATGCCTACGCCGCAGATGACTACGCCGCAGATGCCTCCACGCCCTATGCCCACGGTCGCGCAGAAGCGCACCGGGTGCGATCACCCCACGGCGGTAAAGGGTCGCTCACCCAGCTCTTGCAGAGAACTCGCGATCGCCGCAATCGGTAAGGTGCGGCCCGATAGTGTTATGAAGCTTCGAGGCGCCCTGCATTTTCAAGACGCCTGGAAGGTGTATTCGGCCAGCCTACGCGCGACGCACTCCAGGGATATTCTGGAGCGGATCCTCATAAATCTCGACATGGAAGACCTCCTGTTCTACCAAGGGGTTTGCAAGAACTGGAAATCCTGCATCGCGAATTCGCGTCCGCTCCAGCAGAAGTTGTTCTTCGTTCCAGCCGACTTCGGACCCATCGAAACTCATGTGATATGGCAAGGCAGCGGGGACGACTTCGGCCACTTCATGGTCCGGTTCTGCAATCAGCAGCCCCCTACGAGTGATGCTCGCCGAACCCCCGTGTGCTTTCGATGCAAGAAGGCCTACATCGGCCAGCAGAACTTGGCTTTGCCCGGAGACATCTGCCGATGCTGGAATGGCTTCGTGAGCAAGGTCTTCCCTCCGGCCAACCTCGTCATCAATCCTCTCGTGTCCTTCCTTCACCCGGGAACGCTGAAGGGTGACATCAACGCGATCCACCACAGCAGCTCCGCAGTCTTCTGGCACAAAACGCACGCCACATATCCCGTTTGCCGACGCCTCCTTGACTTTCATACCGGCGCGATCGTCACCGTCACTTCCGTCTTTCCCACCAACCTGCGCGCCTCCCACAATGACACTCGCTTTCCCTTCGCCGCACTCGCCGCCTCGCACGCCCTGCACGCCTCCATTTTGCCCGAGGAGCGTGACCGTCAGATCAACGCGCACAAGAAGCGAGCTGTCGAGGCCGTCACGAGAAAACCAGGCGAGCGGCCCCCACGATCCGCAGGGCTCGGCCGGCCGCTCCGCCCCCATGGCATCTATCCCAACGTCCTTTCCCCGCACGCTCCCGAGGAGTTCCTGCTCCCGGATGACCCTGCGGCCGGCCCGCTCGAGCCCGTCAGCCTCACGCCGACGATCCCCCTCTTCGCGACGACGTTCCCGGACCCGGGGGAGCTGTCGCCGGCCTGGCGCCGGCCGGAGGCCAGCTGGCGACGCATGTTCCTCACCCAGCCGCCGCTCACCCGCGTCAGCGGGATCAGCATGCCCTGCGCCAGCTACCGCCTCGTCGACTGGGCGGATCCCGGCGGCGTCCGCTGGGAGGCGCTCGCGTCGTCTCACGTGTTGGAGCGGCTGCATGTGGAGAGGGAGCAGGATGGGGTCGGGGGGAAGTCGACGCGGCGGGATCTTCGGGGGAGGCGCATGGCGTGGTGGATCGTGCCGGCTCAGTGAGGGAGGGATTCATGGTGAGGGAGGTGGGTATGACGGCGTTGGGGAGTTGAGTTTGGAAGGAGTGCGTTCTTTGTTTTCTTGTTGATCTTGCTTTTTGGAATTTGGGTTTTGTTTGGGGGGATTCTTTAGGGAGGACTTTGGATCATGCGTTGTGTATGGCGCTGTTAGTGGCTGATGTACATTGGTTGAATTATATCCGATTCGGACTCGCCATTATCATCCATGGACCTTCCTGTGGATGGGGAATAAAAGGTAGGAGTAAGAAGGAAGGGAGAGAAAGGAAGAAAGAGAGAGGAGCAATAGGATAGGATGGGATAGGATTGAATGGGATAGAATAACATTAATGAGTAGTGATAACATTGCGCGATCATCTTGCTCATCATACATTAGTCTATTCAAACCTCGACGGATCCCTATCCATACAATGCCCCCCTTCTTTAATCAAAGGACCGTCCGTCTATCCCCGCTCTATACGCTCGTTGAGTTGCTCGTTCGTCTGCTTGTTCGTTCGTTCAAGATGGCGCGCTTGTTGAAAGTGTCCTGCACCCTGCACCTTCTACTCATCCTCCTCCACGTTGTCGGGGTAATCGTACAACATCTTTAATCCATCTATCCGTCTCCACGGATTCGCAAGCCGGAGAAGGGATCTCGCCGCCAGCAAGAAGGCGAAAAATATAATAAAGAGATTTATGTCAAACAAGGAAGAAAAAGAAACGAGCTTTTCTCTCCCATCCCCACCTGATCTCCCAAGCCAAAAAAAAGGGTAATCAAACGCCCCAAAAACCCAGAAGAAGAAAAAATCCCCCCCATCCATCCCCATCCAAGTCAATCTAAAACACACCCCCCTCCGCCGCCGTCGGAAGCACCCGATCGCGCGGCACCCGCACAAACACATTCCGCGTCCACCCATCATCCCCCTTGACGACCTGCTTCTCCAACGCATAACCCCCCAAGCGAGGGAGGATGCGCGCCCACACAACCCAATACACCGCGCCGGCGGCCAAAATGCCCCAGGCGACCACGCCATGCAGCCAATACGGCAGGGACTCATACTGATTCTGGCCCGGGTCGGGCGGGGCATAGGGGGCAAACACCAAATAAAGATTGGACAGCAGGAAAAACACCGCCACGGGCAACGTGGCGCGCACAGGCGCCCGCCACTGATACCGCTCCCGATGCGTGGTGACCCAGATCAGGCCCAGGGCGACGAAGACGTTGATGATGGAGAGCGGGTAGGAGATCAGGTTGAGGATGAAGTTGTACGCGTCCCCCGGCGGCGGCGCCAGCATGATGATCACGCTGACGCACCAGTGCTCGAAGAGGCCCATAAAGGGGGCGTTGAACGGCTTGTTGGACGCCCAGAGCCGCGACCAGGGGAGGATTCCTTCGCGGCCCAGCTCTTGCACCAACCGCCCTTGGGAAAAAATGACGGAGAGCACGTTCCCGAAGGCGGAGAGGGCGACGAAGACGCTGAGCGCGCGCTCGGCGCGCGCCCCGAAGACGTTGCGGAAGAAGGACGCCGCCAGGATGCGTCCGCTGGAGGCGATCTCGGCTTTGGGCACGGCGGCGAAGTAGGCGATGTTGGCGAGCATGTAGAGGACGCCGACGATGGCGATCGCCGTCGGCGCGGCGATCCGCAGCGTCCGGATCGGGTCCCGCATCTCCGACATGGCGTAGTTGGCGTTGGAGTAGCCGATGTAGGACCAAATCACGTTGTAGAGCGCGGTGACGATGCCGTACGCCGAGGCGGATTCGGTGCCTGCGAAGGCGTTGTGGAAGTTGTCTGGCGGGTTGTCGAGCTTGACGTGTCCGGCGAGTGCGGCGAAGCCGGCGAAGACGATGAGCAGGAGGATCAGTAGTTTGATCACTCCCAACGCGTTTTGCAGCCGCAGCCCCCATTTGAGCGCGAGCCCGTGCACGAGGAAGGCCGCGGTGATGCAGGCCAGCCCGATGCCACGCTGGTTCCACCGGCCGACCTCGATCTGGGCCGCGTTCAGGATGTACTCGCCGAAGACGACGCTGTTGGACCCCGCCCAGCCGAGCAGCACCACGTAGCTGGTGTAGATCCCCGTCACCAAGAATTTCGGCCGCCGGTACACGAACTCGAGGTAGTTCTTCTCCCCGCCGTTCCGTGGCAGGCCGGTGCCGAATTCGAGATAGACGGCCATGCCTGCGGCGGCGATGAGCATCCCGGCCACCCAGATGAAGAGCGCGAGCCCGACGCTGCCGCATTGCGTGTAGATGCTGCTGGGTGTGGCGAAGATGCCGGTGCCGATCATGCGGTTGAAGATGCTGTAGAGGGAAGCAGTGGTTAGCTCTGTAGAGAGAGTGCAAGATGAAGAAGGGCCAGCGGGTACGTACAGGAAGATAGCGCTCGTCAACCCGATCGTCCGCCGCGTATCGCTCGTCTCATACACGTCGCCCGTCTCGTCGATGATGGCATCGTGCGCGGGCGGCGGGAGATGCGAGTCGGACGACGCTGGCTTCTCCGAACCCTCGAAGGCCGTCTTGGACATGCCTAGGATACAACTCCCCCGGAGGGAGGGTAAGGAGGAGGGGAGAGGATGCGATAGGTGAGGCGCACGTCAGGCGCGGGAAGGAATGCCGAGGAAGCGAGCGAGCCCGAAGAAGGATCGTCGTCGGCTCGATCCAGAAGGTTGGGGAGTGGTGTTTCACTCGTAGGACCCGTTTCGTTCTTCTCAGTCAGACTGGAGAGTGGGAGGGAGGGAGGGTAAATAGTAGTAGAATAGTGGGAGGTGGGAAGTGTGTGAGTGGGAAGAAAAGAAGAAGGGGGAACAAGTATAGGTATCCTCTCGCCGACGAGGACGACGGAGGACGACCAGAACGACGGGCAAGAAAACGGCCATGGCGCAACGGTCGAGTGGGAATTCGCAATCGTGAACTTCAAGTTTTTACCTAACCAGACCCTTTTTTTTTCTTTGCATTTGCAGGCGATGATGTGCTCGACCCGCCAAGTCCGCCAGCCTAGCCCAGTTACCGCAGTCCCCCGCTTGGCGTGTTGTGGCGTGGGCGGGAACGGCAAAATTTTTCACCTGGAGCGCGGATGCGACGGTGAGGTTGTATTTGGGTGTATACCAGCTGTGAGTGAAATAGGATGTTGTATTACTTGTAGCTGCCACGATGGCGATGATGCCATCGAGGTTGCATCTTGCGTCGTTGTGGATGTAGTAGATGGAAGAACGAAAGGGGGATAGAGCGGTTCACTATACATACACACATGCAAGGAACGGATTGCGCCAGGGCACCCGACCCATGGATTCACCTCTTTCTTCATCGCGAGACTTTGCTGTTCATCACGGATGTTTCCATGACTATCCATCCATCCATCCAATCTCCTAACCAAGGTCGTATTTCATTCAACATCGCACCGCCATATCGCGACATCCTCTCATCATCCTCCTCATCTCTCCCCCCTGCCCTCCTATCCCTCACGCAACTCATCACATCCGAGCATCCCCGACGCCATCTGTCAAAATAAAAAAAAAATCGACGGAGAAAATCTCGGGGATCATCGGTTCTGTTCCACGTTCTCGAACCCCCTGTCGAGCGTTCTAGCGCGGCCGATCGCGGCGTGGGGCGGACGGCGGACGGGCGCCAAGTGTTTTGGTGGTAAGGTGGACGTGAGCACGATCATCTTCGCATCTTCTCCTCTGCGATTTTGCATCGCTGCTGGTGTGGATTACATCCTGAACCTGTCCAACTATCCGTCCTTCGAAATGGCTATTGTCTTCGCTCCAGTCGGCGGGATTGAGAGGGAATGAAGGTGGAGGGTGGGAGAGGGCGCGTGGCGGCTACAATATGCGGAGTGAGCAGCATACTGTATCTGCAGCATGTTCACGCAAGCAAACAAACAAGCATGCAGGAATTGAAGATGGGGGATGCCTTTAAAGTAAGAGAGAAAGGAGTATAGTATTCGTTTTTTTTTTCTATCTATTCTTCTTTACTATTTCCTTATTGTCCATCTCTCTGTTGACGTCATTTCCCGCTGCAGCTCGTTCATTTTGGGCGTATATCTCTTTCCCTCGTACTTTCTGCTGTTCTTTTCTCTGTCACATTTTCTTGCCCGTCGCTATAATTATTTTCTTATCATTTTCTCTTTCTTTTCGGGTGCGCAGTGAAGTGGAAGTTATGTTGTCCTCTTCGCTTTCCGCGTTTCCCACGGCTTGTCCTCCCCTCTTATGCTCTTCATTTCTCTTACCGTTGGTGCTTGAAAACCGTGTTGCCAAAGGAAGATGCGGTGGGTTAAGGCGTATTGGGGGGTGTTCCCATGCCTCGAAGCCGGCAGAGCTCGATGCACGGTTTCCACACCCTTCGTTCCTTGTGGACATATCAGCGTCCGAACTCCGAATGCCTCGGATCGCCCCGCAGGATCACAGTCGGGTAGCCGTGAAGCTGGTTGAAAGCGTGACGACAACCCTGCAGCGGAACGAGACAAAACACGTCAGTTAGCTGTGAGTGGAAACGAAAAACGACGAGGATGAGAAGCAAAGGAAAGAAGAAAGAAAACTCACACCCTCATCCAACCACCTCCCAAACCTCTCCGTCGCCTCACCCAACCCACCCCGCCGACCACCAAAAAAGCGGGCGAAATCCACCCCCCGATACAGATCTTCGCCCCCAAGCACCTCCCCACCACCAACACCACCCGTCGTCCTCCGGCGCCACTCCCCCACAAACCTCCCCAGCGCACCGCCCTTAAACCGCATATACTCCTCTCCCTCCTCATCATCAGGAGCAGGCACAAACACCCTCACCCGCATCCGCTCCAGCAAGCCCTCCTTCTCCGCGCACCGGACGTGGAAGTAATCCCGACACCCCCTCCGACCCGGCTGCAGCGCGACCCGGAAGCGTTCTCCGGGGTAGCGGATGGCGGGCGTGACGCAGCCGGCCCGGGCGCAGATGGCGGGCACGGTTTCGTGCGCGTTTATGGGCTCGAGGGCCAGCGTGCTGGTGCTGGTGTTAGGGATGTTGGAAGTGGTGGTGTTGGTGGTGTTGGTGCTGGTGGCAGGCTGCGACACTGACAGTGAGGAGAAGGTCGTGGCCCAGTAGCTGGCGTGGCTCCGGGTGCTGGCGCTGGCGCTGGCGCTGGGCGCGCTGGAGCCGCTGAGGGTTGAGGTGCTGTCTTCTTCTTTTTCTTGTTCTTTTCCGTCTTCGGCGTCGTGGGCGGTAGGCTTGACGACGAGCTTGGGTGCTTCAACGTCCGCGTCCGAATCGGAGTCGAAGAGGATGTGCGTCCCCGTCGCGGTCGGCATCCGCAGCTGTTCTTCGTTTCCCTGCACGTCGTCCTCCTCCTCCTCCTCCTCCTCGTCATTATTCTCCCTCTCCAGCAGCTGCTCCCGCTGCACCTCCCTCTTCCGCGCCTTCTTCGACTGCATCTTGCACGGGTTCACATGCACCGTGGTCATGCCCACGCCGTGCGCGGCTTTGAGCTTGTCGCCCCGGGCGTGCGCCTTGCGTCGCGCGTCTAAGAGTGGCTTCGCGCTTTTGCCCCGCTGGCTGGGGTGCTTGATGCGCATTGTCGCTTGCGGCGGTGAGGTGCGGGGTTTTGCTTACTTACTACCTACTGGGGTAGTTGCTTGGTGGTGATGGTTTGTCTGCACGGTAGGTGGAGTGGAAAGGTAGGTAGGTGGATAGGTGGTCGTGCTTTCTGAGCGGGAGGTTTTGTTTACAGTCGACGGGATGGGAAGAACGTCATGGACCGGCCCGGGGGCCGTTTGGTTTCGGAGGAAAGAATTGCCCTTGCCCGGGATTAGGACAGCGGGAAGCAGCCTCTCAGTCATTTGAAGGTAGGTACCTTACCTAATGTATGGCGAAAGCGAGATGCTGCTTGTTACGCTCGACTGTCCGGAAAGTTCAAATGTCACTTCTCTTCTTCTACCTATCGTCTCTGTGTCTATCACTCGCCGTTGCTCGACTTCTGCGGTGCAGTCCCTTCATCCATTCCCGTCATTCAGGACGGCCTACAGTCGCAGACAGTCTCTTCGTTCATCCTTCTCCAAGGACGTAATTCCGCCACGAAGACGATGTCGACAACAAACCGCTGTCACGCACCCACAACGAAATTACCAGTTTTCTGACCTAAATGCTAGTCATACAAACCGTTCTCATCCTCGAAAACGCACGGGGCTTGCAAACACAAGCTTAAGCGCTCAGAGCCCTTCTTTACTCTCGCAAATGCGCATCGTTATACCCTCACTCCTGCCCTCGATACCCTGCGACTCTATTGTAGCGGAGAGCCGCACGGAACATTCCCGCTTTGCCTCTCCGTCTTCATTAATCATGGCTAGTCTTTCTTCACCATCTCTCTACCCCTCTCCACGGGATGATGGGTGAACACGTTGCACCTCTGGCGCTTATGTGGCTGGTCGGTTGTGGATCGCCGGTTTGAGATGCGATCATTGAAGCTGTGTCTGATGTCAGCGCGTATCGCTTTACCTTGCGCGCAAAGGGCGGAGCAATTGGGGGGTTTCTTGGCCTTTTATGGCGGTGGCGCTTGGCGATGAGGAGAATCAGAGTGAGATGGGTGAATGGGGTGTGTATAGCGGTATGGTACAGGATGGTATGGTTGGGTATGTCTAGGCGATTGAGATGAAGTATGTATACATATATCTAGCAGTGGTTCTTCTACCGACTCCCTGCAGTATATGATGTAAGATCGGTGGTATCTGATAAACACCATGATGCTCCTGGTGCCCACGAGCCGCTGCGGCCGTCTAGAGGCGCTCGACTAGCTACCTACAGTACCTGTCTATGTGCTACGGCGGCCTCTTCGCCTTGGGCAACTTGGAATGGGAGTCGGAGAGAAGCACGAATAACTCTGACGGAGAAGGCTAACGGTGAGAGAAAAACAATATCGCCTTGTCTTGCCGAAGTTGGTTTTTCTAATTTTGATCTTTATTTTTACTTTCTGCTTTTTTTTTTCATGGAAAAACTCCTTTTTCTCTAACATTTTCCCCAATTTCGATGTATTTATTTCGTGAATGTCTTCGACCTTGAAGTATATAGGCATTCCATCCTCTGCTGCAACGTCCGCTGTCACATTCCACCAACAGATGCAGGTCGCGACAATTCGATGCGAAGGATCATTTTCTGGTCCTCGTCGTCGCGTTATGGTGGTGAGGGCTAGACGCGGCTCCCCATCACGCCACCACCAGCACCATCCCACCGCGCCATCGGCCCGCGATCATCAGCCCAAGCGCAAGTCAGCACCCCTCCCGCCGCGGCGCCACTCTGGTCCCAGTACCGCATGATAGCCGATGTTACCCGGCCGCGAGAAGGTCCGAAGTGGTCTTTTTCCCCTGGTCCCTGGTGCCTGACCCGGCCCAGGCACGCGGTGGGCTGGGGATGGGCTAACGCCATGGCGGGAGCCTCGTCCGCGTGCCATGAAAGGGAATGGTGCAGAGCGTGTTTATTGATTTTATGAGTCTTGTAGGGCTGAGGGGGGAGGATATATTCTGGGTTGCCCGTGGGAGCGGATGTTGAGTCCACGATTCACTCAGTATATTCTCCGGGTCTTTATATTCGGACAGCCGAGATCGATCAACTGCGATCGCTTAAAAGTTTTGGACTTGCAAATTCATCTACATCTACCCACTTTTGCGACATCTTGCCTAGGATAATCGCGGTCATACCATCCTATCACCTTTGGGTATACGAAACATCACCGATCGCCAACTACTCGCCAACATCTACGTCTAAAACCATCGGACATTATATCGAGAGCATACCCATTTGTCTATCCATATCACAAACAGAGAGCTCTCACATACCAACAATAACACCTACCATCGGATCTGCCTCGCCACTTCCAGACCATAGCCAGCAACCGAAAATATCCACCAAACCATCACCAACACAATCGCACATACCAAAGGGATAAGGAAGAGGAACACCACGATGGCGCTCATCGAATATTCCCCCCTCCTGACCTCCAACCCCAACGACAACCATAACCCCTTCGCCGCCGCCTTCGCCGCCTCAGTCCCTTCCACCCCAACCGAAGCAACAACCACCACCACCTCCCCCTACCCAACAACAGCAACAACCGCCACAACCCCCCTCTCCCCAAGCTCCTCCAGCTCCTCCACCCCCTCCACCCCCGACAGCGCCCCCAAACCCCTCAAAAGCATCCTCCGCCCCTCTCCCCCCTCCCCAACCTCCACCCACCATAGCCACCACTTCACCACCCTCCGCAGCCGCTGCTCCTCCGCCCTCGCCGACTTCAGCACTCACCTCCATCAGCCCTTCCACCTCCATCTCCGCAGCCGCCGTAGCAGCATCAGAGCAGGCAAGCTCCCTGCGCGGCGGGAGGAGCAGAGCGACGAGGAGAGGGTCGACGAGGCGAAGGCTGACGAAGAGGATGGGGAGGTGGGTTTTGGGTTGAACTTTGGATTGAGCTTTCCGTCGCCGCTGCGCCGTCGGAGGAGGGTGAGCTGGGAACGTTTGGACAGGATGGAGAGGATGAGGGATTTGGGGGATGGGGTTTGGGGGAGGGGGATTGGTGCGCAGTGAGGATGGGGATGATGATGTAATGATGGATATGGGAGTTGACTGTTATGTTTGGCTTTTTTGACGGAGTTAGGGAGGGTGGGGAATGGGTCTGTTTGTTCGTTGTTATGAGGTTTAATGGGGATGATATTTGGCGAAAGGGCTTTCTGATATCCCTTGACCGGATGGATAAAGTCAATGATGGTAAATGGCTTCCGACTTGGCAGATGACGGACAAATATATGTATAGTAAAAACGAGCGATACTGAGGATATACTAGGTAATGACTTGTAGCGGATCAAATCTTTATTAGATACTTCTATTCCTCCGCTCGTGGACCATCTCTTCTTGTCAGCAAAACGTATTTGTCATTGATACCGGTCCATCTATCGAAGGGATGAGAAGGATATTCAGAATGCAAGTGCCCGATGCATTTCGTTATATTATGGATGTGCATTGCCCTATAGAGTAGAAGCTTTTACAGTCAGAATGCTAAAACATGTCCCCTCGTTGTTGGTAGAAGGTGGGTTGTTTCGACTCACTGAGTCGCTAAGAGCGTTGATCATCATACGAAGCCGGTCAACTAACTATCAAAACGTCTTTCAGAAGATGCATATAGTAACCTTTTAGATAGGCATTTCTGGAAGCTATCAAACCACCGTTAGGTACGAACTGATGTAGTTCTTCCAAGTATTATCGGAAGCTCGCTATCACATGCCTGGAATTCCATTGGTCTGTCCTCGTGACGTTGCTTGTCGTGGCACTCGCTAAGGTAAGCTGCATGCCACGACAGACGACAACTTCAGACAGTCCTCTTTATAAACCGACACATCAACAAACCACCGTCGAAACTTCACCAACACTGCTATCCACCCATACCACCGACAAGACACTCCGCAAGGCCCTACTCACCATGGCCCTCGCCTGGCTCGCATCTCTGCCGGAGCAAATCCCCACCGGCATCATGATAGCATGCGACCACATCGACGCGCACACCCGCCACGTCCTTCAAGGCCAGTCATCCGCCTCCTCCGACGAAAAGCCCACCATCGACGCCCCGCCTACCTCCCCCAACAAGGATGCCATCGTTAGCATCGACCACTGCCCGGTCACCGTCAACGCAGGCCCCATCACCGACCACAAGACCGGCCTCGCCTCCGCCCCCATGGCCTTCGTCGCGCTGTACAAGTCCCTCGAGTTCGCCTACGCCGCCGGCGTCGGCGAGCACGCTGCCCGCACCGTCCTGGAGTTCGTCGTCGGCGTGCTGCAGCAGGGTCACGACGCCCTCCCGCCGTGGATCAAGGAGGCGTACGTGCAAGCGGCTGCGGCGGCGGATGCGGTCACGGACTGGGCGAGGGACCACCCGGTTTATGCGACGGCCATCGGCGTCGTGCTTGCGCTGGGTGTGTTGGTGATTTTGGCGCCGGTGACGTTGAGTGCGCTGGGTTTTTCGGCGGTGGGACCGGTGCAAGGTACGTCCTGAACGTTTTTCTTCATTTCTCCTTCCTTTGTTTCCGTTCCTATGTCTTCTGCTGCCGTTTCTATACTTGTCATGTTGTGTTTTCTAACCGGATCTCTTTTTGAAGGTTCCTTCGCGGCTGGCTGGCAGTCAACCTACGGCGCGGCCGTGCCGGCTGGCTCGCTGTTCGCGTATTTGCAGAGTTTGGGCATGACCATAGCGCGACGTGATGAGGTGATGCTGGCACGGCTCTGATTCTCTTGAGAACTCGGGATTTGATGGCAACGGCTTCATTATGAGCAGGTTGTTGTCGCTATACGTGTGAGAATGAGCGGTGTGGTGGATCTGAGTGACCGCCGTCCGTCTGACCTTTTCTTTTCTCCTCTTGAGCAAGTGTTTCTGATGAACATGGAGGATCTGCGGAAGTACCCTTTATCATGAAGATGATCCTCTGTTACGTCTTTACGTTGTGGAGGTCGATCCAAGTCAAAGCGTCATCATCACAAGGTCAAAAAGCAATGCTCCATTAAGGTCTTTCGAGTTGTGAATTTATCAAATGGTCACTATCAGTCCCCCATTCTCGTCGATAGGGGATGAAATAAAATAAAGCAGTCAATATATGCAAACGAAATCAGAAAGCCCATCAAGGTAAGCAGAGATAATAAGAACGAAGAGATCCTCCAAACCACTCCGACCCATCTATCATCCTCCCTACGCCCCCTGCAACTCCACAATATAATGCGTATACCCATCCCACTTCGCCGTACTCGACCCAAACTTCGTATTCGTAAAAATAGTCTTCGGCGGCCATCCCGAGCACGCATTCCTAAAACCAGACCATTAGCCCACCTCCCTCCCATCCTTTCTCTCCGCAGAAGAAGCACACTCACTTATACAACAACGTCTTATAATCCTTCCCCTCCATCACGACTTCCTTGAGCGGTTTGGCGTGCACGTAGTCCGGGATGGGCATGCACACGCTCGGCTCGATCGCGTTCATCGTCAACGCCCCGCCGTTGGTCCATTTGAAGTGCAGCGTGAACTTGTAGGGCGCCGCTTGCCACCATTGCAGGTGCTTGCTGTTGGCGGGCGCGGGCGCGGGCACGCTGCTGCCTGGCACGGCGAGCGTGGTGAGTAGGAGGCTGGTTGTTGTGCTGAGGAGGGTGGGGAGGTGCATGGTGAGATCTTGGTCGGCTGGTATGTGTGAGGGAGGTGTTTGTGGATGGTGTTTGGGAGGGTGGAGAGGAGAGGTTGCGGTGCGGAGGATGGTATTTAACATACGTCTCCCGCGACGGGGCGGTGAGGTGAGGCTACATTCTCTTGTAACTATTCAGAACCTAAAGGGGTTAGAGCGATATGCCTTCAGATACTGTTTTGCTGGAGTATGCCCCTGTGACGCTCGCCACTCGAAGCGGAATAGGATCTGAATAAGCCCTTTGTTGACAAGCATCTTCCTTGAGCGGGCGCGACATTCATGTCGGCCAACAAAGAGACCTCTTTCAGCAGCCAAATATATCGGCGATGGTTTCCTTTGTCTGGTGACAACCGAAGCGGAGATGAGGATGTTGCCTTCGCCAGCCATTGGCGTCCGCCTGGGTAGCAACCGGTTCGAATCCTCAGCCTTGCGCCCTCCGAACCTCCGATTTTCTCAGCCTGAATGCCCCACCACCAAGGACCCTGAAGGGATGAAGAAAAAAAAAAGAGGATCTCCCCACACCAAACTCCACCACGAGAAGGGAAAAAGGCACAGCACGCCTCGAAGCAGGATGAGGATTCATAAACGGAAGTGACTCAGGACTTTGTCATCAATTTCCGGCCGCATGGCCCAATGGCAAGGCGCTTGACTACGAATCAAGAGATTCCAGG
>JADQAV010000033.1:3610-129584 GCA_019775845.1 Myrmaecium sp. VS I D KN 1
CCCCCCCCCCCCCCCCCCCCCCGCGGGCGGGAAAGAGAAAGGAGGATGGTAGACGCTAGGAGCATGTTACACGTCAGACCGGGAAAAGGAAAGGCAAGCCTTCGTAAGTGCAGATAGGGTAGGTTGCGGAGGAGGAAACGGAAACGAAAAAGGAAGAAGAGCGGTGGCGGGTATGACGACACGGACATGGACGAGAGATGGGGACATTCCGCGGTGAGTACTAGTAAGTACAGTGCTTGCGTGACCGTGTGATAGAGTCCTGGGGGGATCGACGGTTTCTAAACCCCCCAACCATTCCGACCTCACCCGGTTCGAATCCCAGATGCGAATCCACGATTGAGACCTCGGCGCTAGAACCACACCCATGTCACGGAAAGAGAGAAAGAGGTGAGTGGATAGAAAGAAGAGAGATGTCGGTAGGTCTATCGTCGTCCGTCGTTTATCATCCATCTACTAGTAGTTGACCGTCCCGCCATGACATACCCTCATATCATGTCTACAACTTCAGCATTGTCTTCGATTTCAATTAACTATCTTCTACACACCAGTAACGTATTACATCTTGCTCAAGTATCTCCCGTCCACATGTACATCACCTCTGTCTGGTGTGCAACTCAGATCCACCCCTTGTTAATTCTCAACTTACCTCCTGCCATACCCTCCCTTCGACGTCGCCGTCCAACATCCCAACCACGTCGTCAGCGCCTCCGCAAAGAGGCTCCGGCTGACCGCCCCCGGCCCAAACGACGTGCGGAAATCGTAGCAGTGCTGCGCGCCGGGGATCGTGTACGCGAAGATCTCGTTCGCGCCCGTCGACACCCCGCAGCCCGGCACGTGGCGCACCTGCTTCGGCTGCGGCGCGCCGGGCTCGTCCGACAGCGGCGACAGGGTGCGCCAGGGATCGAACTCCCCACCGGACCAGTACGTGTTGGAGGGGCGGATGTCCCATCCGCCGAAGATGCGGTTGGTGCGCGCCGTGTCGGGCCATGCGGGGAGGACGCCGCCGGGGAACTGGCGGTGGCAGATGTCCTGCTGGTGAGCGAGCGAGTTGTAGCTGCTGACGATCTGGTGCGGGCCCAGGTTCGCGGACTGGAAGAAGCCCCACTGGGTGCAGTACTGCCAGGTCCAGCTGATCATCGCGGGATCCGTGAAGCGTTGGCCGAGGTCGCAGTCCGAATCGGTTCCCGTCGTGGCGTTGGTGGTGTCGTTGCAGGACGTGGTGAAGTAGTAGTTCGCCGCGGAGACATAGTTGGGCCAGGCAGCCCAGCGGTTCACCACGTATTCGGCGCCCCTGTCTCCGGTGAAGCCCTCGGCGGGAGCGGTGGCGTTGGTCGCGGGATCCTTTTCGATCCAATTGCAGAAGTTGCGTAGTGAATACAGTCCTCCATCCATTCCGTAGGACTGCCACAGGTAGAAAATGATCGTTAGCGCATCGCCAAAGTCGTCGTTGCTGTTCTTTTCTGCTCCGGCGCCCAGAAACTGCCGCTTCAGCGCCGCCGCCTTGACCGGATCAGCGAGCGCTTGGTCAATGTATTGGACGGCGGCCTGGATATCGTTCGTGCAGTTACCCCAGCCGGTGGCCTTCATGCCGCGGTATATCGGCTCATAGTAGACCGACATGTCCACCTTCGCCTCCACGGGCGCGGACGAGGCCCAGCTCGCGTAAATGGTGTTCGGGTAGAGATGGCGCATAAAGGCTGCACGCATGCCAGGATACGATCCGCCAACAAAAACCCAAGGGGTACCGCGAGGGGTGAGGTCCTGATCCGGCAACGCCGGACGGGAGAACTGATGCGCGAATGCGGCGACATCCGCCAGCGACTGCTCCGTGTTGAGGTACTCGAACGCCTCGGCCGGGGTGTCCAGATCAATGGTGACGGGCGTCGAATTGCCATAGAAACGGTGTTCCCAGACGACGCCGACGCCGCCGAACTGCTGGACGAGCTGCTTGAAGAAGTTAGTCGGGTCGGCCAGGCGGGACTGGTAGTAGTCCTCCGCGTCCGCCTCGCCGACGTCGTAGACGAACACGGGACCGCCGGGCTTGTAGTCGGCCGTGCTCGCCCAGAAGCGATTGTGGAACGTGCCAGCCGCGTTGTACTTGCTGAAGTGATCGAGGGGCAGTTGCACGTACTCGGCGACAATCTTGGCCGAGGCAGCCGTGTCGGCAGCGGCGGCCGTCGTCACGTCCGCCTCGAGGGCGCGGGTGCCGTCGATGGGGGTGCCGTCAGGGAGAAGGCCTTGCTCGGCCAGCAGGCGCAGGTGGTTCTGCTTCGGACCGCCCAGTCCGATTGCGTCGACGACGCCATGGGAGATGAGAGCGAGCAAGATCAAAGCGACAGGGATGACAGTTTTGACGATTGACGAAGGCATGACAACGCGGAGAAACGAGCGAGAGTCGGGCAGGCAACGTCGTACCACAGGAAGGAAGTGGGCGACGGCGCCACACGTGGAGGCCCGGTTGACTGCGGAGCGAAAGCAAGACGCCGCAAAGACGACGTGAAGGCCGAAAACCGAAACGAAGGTTGGGCGGGAAGGAAAGACGGTCGAGGATAGAGAGAGCAGAAAGGGCGGAAGAGAAAAGAAGAAGGAAAGGAAGGGAAGGAAAAAGCGAACGGGTAGGTGACATGGGGAGCTTTTTATGTCCGTCCGAGATGGATGGAGGACGAGGACGGATAGGAAGGAGCGGAGAAGTGACAGACGGGAACGGTGAAGGTCGGTGACTACAGTACAGTAGTACTGTACCCAGATAGGGAGGAGGTACATACAACCATACTAAACAGTAGTACTATTGTACAGTATAGGTACAGTAGTCACTGTACGTCCTGACCAGCTACCTGACCGTCGGTGAACCCCGAAACCTCTGCTGTAAAGAAAATGGAGAGACAGAAATGGAAGAACATTGTGACTGAAAAGTGGCGGAAACGATTCCCAGGATGTATGAGCTACCTATCTGCCTCTGCTATGCACTGCACTGTCTTGTCACACGCATACCGGGTGTGCACCTTGTACGTGCAGCAGGCGGCGGGCGGGGGAGGTTGGTGGGGTGGGGTGAAGTCACCTCCGCGGCCGTAAGGTACCTGGTATATACCTTATCAGCTACCTGCCCAAGCTTAGTAGGTAGATATATAGAGGTACGAATTATACTCACCAGCTACGCTCCGTTCACGGAGATCTTTACTCAACACTGATATGCACTGGTGAAGCGGAAAGGGGAGGTGGTTGCTAAACACAAGAGTGGGGTACATGTGTACTGTACATACCAGTGACAGTCCCGGGACGGCTATGTCGAGAAAGCGAGAGAGACATCGTGACACCGCGTCTCTTCCGGCTAGAAACATGGCACATCTGCAGAAGAAGGAAAAGAAGACGAGTAGAAGAACTTAAAGAAGGATTTAGAGGAAGAAGAAGGAGGAGGAGAAGACGGAGAAAAAAGGCACGGAGAGAAGCTTGAGGCTCGAAGCGACTGGAAGCGGGGTAAAATACCGGAGAGCCAGGGAGGGATAAGTAGGGAGGGAGGAGGACAAAGAAAAGGAGAGGAGGACCGGCATTGATATACTTACCGGAGGCCTTACTTAACCTACTTCTCTGAAGAAGGACGTTTGCAATAAGTGTCGCAGAACGAAGAGACGAAAGGAGATGTAGAACCAGAGGAGAAGTCGCGAATTTCGAATGCATACGGCATGGTATACATATATCTCCGATTCCCCTTTGCGAATCTTCCGTCCTGGGAGGTCACTGGACTCATTCACGCACTCACTCTTCTCGACTTGAAGACCTTTGGGAGATAAAGTAGGCTAGTCGGTACGGTAGGTGTGAGGTAGGTCAAGTTTTTGATGATATCAAACACGATGATTTCCAAGCCAGACATCGAGAGAAGAAAGAAAAAAAAAAAATCCGCCATCAACCTCCTCTCTAATCCCCATCCCATGCCATCACCACTTATCCTCCTTCCCCCCCTCTTTCCATCTTCTCCTACCACCCCCTCCTCCCTCCCCCGTCATCGTCCCAAACTCTCCTTCCCCTTACTCCGCTCCGGCGACGTTCCTCCCCGCTGTTGTTCCCCACCAAACCCCCCCTTCTCCGGACTCATCTCCCCCCGCAGCTGCTGCGCATAGGGATACCGTTCCAAATCCGTCCGGCTGGTCGAGAACGTCGAGACGACGGGCGTGTACTCCTTCCCACTCCCGCTCCCGCTTTCCGATGACTTCGACCCGGACGCTCGATGCAAGGCTCGCACGCTCCCGCCGCTACCGCCGATCTCCCCGCCGTCCATGCCCGCCTGCGTGGGCGTCTGCGCGTCGCCGCCACCCTCATCCACGCCCACACCCGAAGAGGCCGCCTCGCCGTGGCCGCCATTCACCAGCCCCTGCCACCCACCCTCGATGTGCTTGAGCAAGCGCACGTACGCCTCGGGCACCAGCCCGCTCTCGCCCGTCTTTGGGTCCTGCGCGACCAGCCAGCCCTGTCCGTGCCGGTAGCTCACCAGGATGATCTGGCCCTCGAACAGCGGCAGCTCGTTGTCGTTCTCCGACTCGAAGTCGAACAGCGCGACCGCCTTGCCGTGCATCTCCTCGTCCGGCGACGCGATCGTGAACTGGTAGTCGCGCGAGTAGCGGTTCTCGTCGGCCGGGTAGCCGTCGTCGTCCTCGTCGTTGTCGTCGTGGTGGTGCGGGACGCCCCAGCCATCGTCCGAGCCCCGGGATGAGGTAGAACTTGTCGGCGATATCACCGCCGACTCGTCCGCCGAGGGGGAGAGGTAGCCTTCCTGCTGCTCTGCGTTTGCGTAGCGGCGCGATGGCAGGGTTGCCGCGAAGTGGGAGTCCCTGCGCGATGCCCCCGCGGGAAGGGAGATTGTCGGCGTAGCCTGGTGTGAGGAGGGTGGATATGTAATGTAATCGCTGCCGGGTCCGCCACCCGTCTCGTCGATATCACCTAGATAGAAAGACTGATTGCTATCCCCGTTGGTGCCGGCGTAGGAGGCGCGGCGACTGACGTCGAGGTCAAACGAACCACGGCTCCGTCGGGCACGGCTGTGATCAAAGTCGAGCGTCGAGGAATGGGACTTGTGCTTCTTGTGTCGCGCCGAGGTGACCACCGGACTGTGAAGGTCATCGTCTTCTTCCCACGGCGGACCGTCCCCGAATGAGGTTTGCGGGAGCTGCTCGCCCGGTTCCCAAGGGCCCGCGGACCAACCTCCTCGAGAGTTATCCCATACCGGCGGGGGGTCCGAAAGGCGACGGTGCGCCTCGCTGGCAGGCGTCGAAATCTCAGAAGGCTGCTCGGGGAGAGGGCCGTAGAATAAGGGATGCAGCGGGCCGTACGCGAAGTCTCGGACCAAGGTATACGGCAGGCTAGAGTGGAAGAGCGGGAAGACGGTCGAGACAGGCCTCGAGCGGGAAGTGCTGGATGCGTTCGAAAAGGTGGAGAGACGCTTGTTCGCGTAAGAAGGGGCTCGTGAGTTTGGCGGTCGCGACGGAGGGGAAGTTATAAGTGGTGGTAGTTGTGGGACGTTCGGGTTCGATGTCGCGGGAGGAGAGGAGGTGTTGCTGTGAGATGACAGCACAGCGGCCATAGTTTCGTGTATAGTCCAATCCGCAGGCGCCGTGCTCACGATGTCCTCCGTGGTGTTCGCCCGTGTGACAGTCCGTCCGATATTGCAATATACTAAGGAGCGGTTGATCGACAGCCGGAATGTCTTAGCTCCAATTCCACAGGATCCTGATATTCGGTATGCGCAAAGGCGATGTCAAGGCACAGGCGCACCCGATCCCTTTTACCAGACCCTGAACCGTCCGTAACGTGCGTATCCACCCTTTGCCGCGCACCGGTTGTGGACGCCAGTGTTGATGCTCGTCGGCCGCTGCGTGGTGTAGGCAGCCGCGCGACTTTGCAGATGCGCCGACCTCGTGTATGCGACTCGGGCCAGGGCGTGTCCGACGACTCTGGCTGGCGTGCAGCAGTTGCAGTAGTGGTCAAACGCAATCGAGGTGCAAGCGCAACGTCGTGAAGGAAGGGCGGTTGGGTCGGCGAGAAGGTCAGAGGGGAATCGTCAATGGAGCAAGGCGGCGCGCCGGCCGGCGTTCTGGAAAGACAAGGAGTGCCCGTTAGTGAGCGAGAAGGAAGAGCAGAAGCGGTCGTTGAGGCGTGTGCGTTGGAGAGGATACCGAGCAGGTGAAGACAAGGTATTCGTCGAAGGACGGGACAGGCGCGTGGATCGAGAGGGTTCCCAGGGCCGTCCAAGGGTTGGCGCTAAGATCGACCAGTCAAGGGGCGAGGGCGACCGGTGGTTTGACGGCGGGCGCCGGCAGGAGTTTCGCTACGGTCGAACCTGCAATGGAAGTGGAGGAGAAGGATGGGCCTCGGGAAGCCGGGCTCGGGGCTGGTGCGGCGAGTAGGT
Organism: Myrmaecium sp. VS I D KN 1; assembly: GCA_019775845.1. Taxonomy (NCBI): domain Eukaryota; kingdom Fungi; phylum Ascomycota; class Dothideomycetes; order Valsariales; family Valsariaceae; genus Myrmaecium; species Myrmaecium sp. VS I D KN 1. The sequence continues at coordinate 10,008 of JADQAV010000033.1, forward strand.
AGATGGATGGTGCGAGCAGACGGTGAGGGCGGAACGGCGGAGAGAGTGTGCAAAGAAACTGGGTAGGTCCTACTATCCTGTACCCAGAACACGTGAAGAGTGCGACACAATGGCTCCGAGGCGACCTTGCACCGAACGCTTTGATGTGAGAAGTAAGAGGCGGTGCGGTGAAGGTGACGATGGTGGTGGCCCGGCCTGGGTGAATCGAGGTCGTTTTGTCGGTGCACCTCAGTTTCGCAACATGCAAAATACTAGTGCCGATGGGATTGCTCGGCTGGTGTGAGGGAGAACGTTGAGAAGGTAAGTTAAGGTAGGACATCACGTACGACTACCTACCGCACGCCGCGGCGGATCGAGTCGGTGGGTGAGGTTGCAGGCGCGAGGGCGAGCGGCTAAGAATAGAACATGAAGCCCGACCTCTGGCCTGCCATCCTGCCTGCCGTACCGATGCACGCCGGATGAGAGACCGAGTTGGCGGTTTCAGGAGGGAAACAGGTGGGGAGGCCGGCCGGCCGGCCAGGGAGGGATGGACTGCCAAGGCGTGGGACAGCAGCCAGTATTCACTGTAGCATGTACGTACGTATGTATGTACCGTATAGTCCCAGGCATGGCCGATGGCGATGTTGATGTCGATATCGTGGTCATGGTCATGAGCAGGCATGGGTGAAGCACATGGAAACACGTGTATGTACAGTATGTCGGTCTATAATGCCTACTGTACCTTACGTACTGTACGGAAGTCTGGAATTCAAGATACTGTGCCGTACGACTCCATATATGAATCAACAACGATACCTAACCTCCCGTACTGCGGGAAAGGAAAGACTATAGTTAGAGCACGGCTGTTGAGTGACGGGAGAAACTGTACAGATGCACGAACATCAAAAAATCCTACCTTACCTTTGATGCCATACTTACCGCGCAGACTTGCAGCAAGGGAAGCTCTCTCGAATGGATCTCTCAGGTGGATGCGCACAGGGCAGACTGCCGAATCCGCCACGCTGAAACACTCGCCGCGCTGCAGTACCCCGCCAGTAGTGACGGTAGCAGCGGTGGAAGTCATGGCACGACGGCCGCGGGCGTGAGGGGATGGGGATGGATATGCAATGCATGAGCACCGTCAGCATTGCTCTTGACATGCAAGCTGCTCGCACCATTCGTATTGTTCGGCGGCAGCGAGGCAGCAAAGATAAGGTATGAGTATGTATGTAGCTATAGGTCTCATCTGTTTCCACGATACCTCCCACGGGTACGGTAGTGCAAACTATTCATCCGCGGAACAGAGGGATCGGGAATAAAGACTAACGATCGTGATCCAGAAGGAAGAGCCTTGCCATTTGTCCAGTTATCCTCCGATTCACTGTTCGGCTCTGCAAAGCAGAATCTACGGAACTATTTCGACGAGATTCACCTGAAGTCCAGTTGGGAACTGAAGCCCGGGCCCGCTGTGGAGCATCGCGAGCCTGAGGTGACAAAGCCTGTCGGGACGAGTTCCTATTTGGGTTGCTGAAGACGCCGTTATTCAGTTTCCATTCAAAGCGTAGATACAAAACACATATCCCGAGGTCGTCAATAACACGGCTCGGATAAACCTACATCCTAGCTCGCTCTAACGAGCTTCAACTTCTGGTACGCGACAGCTACACCCGACCTTCTCTCCCACCACCTTTCAAACATCACAATTCCGCACAGATACCCATTCACGTTCATTGCACGCTCTCTAAACTTCCTTTCCACTCTGAATACTGTAGGTACACCAGTCTAACCCTCTCTATATCACACCACCTTCATGATGAGCTTTTATTATTGGAGCTGTCCTATCTCCACCTGGAATGAGGATGAATTCATTATACGCAACTTAAAAACTGATCACCTTTCGCACTGCCACTTCGTCAAAGCCGCTACAATGCTTGAGATGTTCTCAACTAATCGGAGTTCTGTTCTATAGATAATATTCGTGCCCTTTCCAGTACAACGTTGCCGTGAAGACAAACCCGCCCGGAAGTGACATCTCACAGCGGATCTCCACCACGCTTCCGCTACATTTACGCACTATACACAATGTCAACAGATCCAAGATTGGCGCGCTCGAGGCCGCCGCCGCCACCTCCACCCCCACCAGAACCAAAACCAGATTCGCCGTTACAGCAGGTGGATGGTGCCAGTGACAGCCCTTCGCAGACTACTGCCGCTGTGGTACAAAGCGCGGCAGAAGATGAGGGATTCAAGCTAAGATTTTGCACGGTATGCGCCAGTAATCAAAACAGGTAAGTCATGACTCGCAATCTTTCGTACAATGCCTCGACATCCATGCGAAAAGATGCCTTTGTCTCCACCTCGCTCCATTATGTGTCCACCGTATACCAAGGGCAATACACACGGCCTGTATGAGAGAAATAAATGCGATATCCTGTTCAATAAACACGTCACATGGGAATCTGCTCTCGCGTCGCGACTTCTATCCTGCTTCAGTGCGCTCTTCGGTGTCACTCCACCATTCATCTCTCGCACCGTGTCCCTTGCCCTGCCGGAGAGAAACCCCATCTAACATGTTCCCTCCCTACACAGATCCATGGAAGCTCACCTGCGTCTCTCCTCCGCCAACCTCCCCGTCATCTCCTTCGGCACCGGCTCCCTCGTTCGCCTGCCTGGCCCCTCCATCTCCCAACCCAACGTCTACGCCTTCAACAGCGTGACCTACGACTCCATCTACCGCGAACTCGAGTCGAAAGATCCGCGCCTCTACCGCGCCAACGGCCTGCTCAACATGCTCGACCGCAACCGCAACGTGAAGCGGCACCCGGAGCGCTGGCAGGACTGGACGCCGGGCCTGCCGCGCATCAGCCCGGAGCAGCTGGGCGACAAGGGCGCGAAGGGGGTGGAAGGCGGCGTCGTGGACGTGGTCATCACCTGCGAGGAACGCTGCTGGGACGCCGTGGTGGACGACCTGCTCAGCCGGGGCAGCCCCCTCAACCGGCCCGTCCACGTCATCAACGTCGACATCAAGGACAACCACGAGGAGGCCCTCGTGGGCGGCAAGGCGATCCTGGAGCTGGCGCAGCGGCTGAACGCGGCCGCGCGCGAGGAGCGCGAGCGCTTCGGCCGGCTGGTTGGGGCGGGCGGGGCGGTGGCGGGCGTCCCGGCCGGCGCGACCGCCGCTCAGGGCCAGCAGATGTGGGATCAGGGCCTGGCGGCTGCGCGGGAAGGGTTCGACGAGCGCGTGCCGGAGATTTTGGGCGAGTGGCAGGAGCGGTGGCCGGCATTGCCGGCGTTGTGGACTTTGGCGTGGTTCTGATGGGTTAGGAGACGTGCGGAGGGAGAAGGAGGCATGTCCTAGGGCGACGGGATCATGGGGTGGAAACGAGAAGATTGGGTTGGCTTCTATCTTCGAGCGGTGGCCAACCGCTGCGGCGTCAGCGTTCTCGAATACGTCTGATAGTAAGGGGTGTAGTCATGCGGGATGCGGCTTAGCAACCTGTGCTCGTTGAGACATCGAAACTTCGAGACAGCAGGTAGATACAGATATATCTATATCGGAAGCGGATATTGATTTTGGACCGACCACATCACATCACAGAAAGAGCGTGTGTGTGACATACATATGTACAAAGAAAGATACGCCGGAGGAAAAGAGAATCAAACCACCCCAATCAAATCAACCAACTATTGTAGCCTACACCCCACGACATACAAAACAACAAACAATAACGACCATAAGAAGGAAAGATCGATCCCCCCTTTATGTTCCCTCGACAACGGCGGCGAATTGGAGAAAGAGACGGAACGAAAGAGAGAGAACAACGGCGGGGAAAGACAAGGTCTCCCACACACAACACCCATCCTCTAACTCACACATCACAGCACGATCAGATTCCCAATCCTTACCCCCTGACTGACAAAGTGCCAGCGACGGCGGACGCCGATCCCGCGCGCCCGCCGCAGGAGCGCCACCGTCCCCGCCCCGCCCCGGACCATCACGAGCGGGATCGGGTTCGGCCGGGCGAGGCCGGTCGGCGTGAGCTGGGCGTGGTCCAGGAGCGGTTGGATGAGGTCGGCGTCGGCGTCGGCGACGGCGGCGTCCGCTGCTGCTGCTGCTGCTGCTGCTGCTGCTGCCAGCGGTCCTTCTTTCTTCTTTTGCTTCTGCTTCTGCTTTTGCTGATGCTTCTTCTCCTGCTTTTTCTGTGAGGCAGCGGCTGCTGCTTTTTCCTTTTGCGCGCGTCGGGAGTTTGTGGACTGTTCGCCGTCATCGTCGTGGCGAGAGGAGGAAGAGGAGGAAGATGTGCGCTTCCTCTTCCGTGCCGCGTCGGCATCGCGATCTCTGCCACCGTCCTCCTCCGGCTCTGCCAGCTCGCCCCCTTCATACGCCGCCGTCTCGTGCTCCGGGTAGCTCACGACGACGACCAGCTGCAGCGCCTCCGGACTCGGCGCGAAGGCCGGGATGCTCTCGAGTTTGCGGCTGAAGCTGCAGCCGCCGCGGGGCACGACGATGACGTGGTGGTGGCGCGGGATGGAGGGGTCGAGGCGGTGGGTGCAGAGGTCGTGGGGCGCGATGTAGATGCTGCGCCAGGGGAGTTGCTGGGAGGAGATCGGGATGCTTGGGTCGAAGGTGAGGGGGGAGTCGTCGATGTCTGGGAGTGGTGCCGCGCCGATGCCGGTGGGGAGGCTGGCGGCGAGTTGAAAGCGTGTGAGCGAATTTGACGCTGGCGGTGTCGCTTGGGTCAAGGGTTGCTGGTTTGTTGGTAAGGTGAGAAGGGATTGGAGGGACTGAAAGAAGGTGGCTAGATAAGAAGGATCGGTTGCGGCGGCTTGAGGATCAACATCAAGCTCGGTCAGGTCGAAGTCTGGCACACCCTGGGAGTTGATGGTGTCAGACCTGGTGGATGCATTCGGGTCCTGCGAGTCGGTGAAGACGGGGTTTGGGGGTGCGGGGGCGTCGACTATGAGGTCGATTCGTGAGGCATCCCGAGCCCGGGTGAAATATGGATCTACTGGATTAAAGGAGGATACGACGTCCCGCGACATGAAGACCTTCTCGTCTCGTCCGAGGGACACGCTCGAGACGGAGTGGATGCGAAAGAGGTCATCGAGCAGGTTGCTCGTCTCCAAGCCACCCAGACTGTTCTCTCTGACCATGCCGAGGCGCAAGCCGCTTATGGAGTTCACAAGGACACCGTCTACCACTCGCTGAAGCGCACTGAACCCGTTGATGCTATTAGGTAGGTTCGGGAAAGAGAGGTCGAACGTCGTCCGCACAGCCATTTTCGAACTCGTTGCATCCGTGGGCACCAGCTCAGGCGGCAGAGTCCAGGGGTAGTAGGTGTAGTTTGATGGCGACTGTAAATCTGAGATTGAGATGCTCGGGTGATCTGCGTTGAATTCCTGCAGCGGAGACTCGACGGTATCCTGTGTAGGCATGAGATGGAGGCGCGCTAAGCTCGCAGCATGGAAGACATCCGGACGAGCTGCTGTCGCGGATATGCTGAACGGCAAGGGAGAAGGAGGAACCGGACAGATGGCTCTGTGCTCCCGTCGTTCCGCAAGTAATTCATCATCTGCTAGCGGCACATCCGGAGGCTGTGAATGACGGAGGTGTTTCGGTATAATGAGAGGATGTCCCTCGGTCGTAAAGATCCACGGAGCGTCCACTGTATTCAAGGGATGGGACGGATCGAAGAGCAGAAACAGATACTTTGTGGTCTCACCAAGGAAGAAACTCTCCATGCGGTCGGCTTGTTCACCTGTTCTCACGTCTTGCAAACCGGCCCAGCCACACCGTGTCCAGCACCTCCTCTTGATGTCCCTCAGTGCCATCTCGCCAACGTGGAGGTACCAGGGATCTTTGGTTGCACGGTAGATGTACCAGGTGGACTCTATAAATTCTGGTCGACCCGGCCACCAACGAAGGCCTTGCTCGACCTTTCCAGATGCGGTGGACCATCTTTCCGGCAGCGCAGAATATCGTGTCCATAATGCGGTGTATAACAAATGAGTCTCGATGGCTTCATCGAGCTCGCCCGACAAGGCGAGGAGACCAGGGTAATAGGCGCTCAGACTGTCAATCCAGAAAGCTCGAAGAGCTCCAGTGTGGAGATCTACCTGGGCGTAGTGAGGGTGCTGGTGGACAGCCCCACGGTACACGTGCCTTTTGATAATGTCGTGAGCGTCGAGCCAGGTATCCAAAAAGGACTCGGGCGAATCGTGTTGAGGATCCTCCGGGTCAAAAGGGATGCCGGAGAGGAGGACATAGGACTTGAAGGCATATTCAAAGAAGCTGTCAATCCCAGCACCTATGCCGGTGTACGGAGATACCCAATGACCCGTCTCAGCGTCAATCCCAGCTCCAATGAGTCCCAGCGAGCTTCGCCGCTCCCACACGGCCCAAAACGCCCTCTTTGCGGCCTTTTCATAGCGTGAGTCTCCAGTGAGCCTGCTCAAAGTGGTGAATTCGAGCACCAAGCTTCCAGCGCCTGCACTACAAGTCTCGGTGATCTCGATACTGCCGGAGTTGTTCACTTCGCACTGGCCGTATTCCGCATCGGTGTTGTATGGCGAATTGGCGTAGAAGGGGATACCGTGTCGAAGGTTCACGCGCGGATAAGGTAGACCAGTAGGAGTGTGAAATGCTGGAAGTATTCTATCTGCCAGGTTCTGAGCCAGGCGCAGCAATTGGCCGTCATATCGAAAGCCGTTGGCCCAGAAGATTCCGCTGTGGCCGCCACGCTCCTCCTCTACAGCCTCATACCCGCGGATGGGCAGATCTCCGACAGCGAATAGATGTGCGCTTAACAGCCCGCCTACTCCACGGATGACGGTCTCGAAGACCTGAACCTTGCTGTCCAGGTCAAACCCGCGCGCTCGCTTGCCTTGACCCCCGACGCCTTTCGTACCGTCCCCATAGTATTCCACCACCAGCTTGACGCCATTTTGGAAATCTTCAAGGGCTCTGTTCGGGCCTGTGGGCGAAGGTGGGGTCGATGCTAGAATAGCAAGCGTGGACAGGCTGTCGATGAGCGTTAGGGAGTAGTTCCCCAAGACGTCATTCACTTCGATATGAGCTGGATTTTGATGGTCTCTCGTCAAGGGCGCGCATGAGAGCGGGCGTAGCTCATCTTCAGGGAACGCATGTCTCATATAGTTATCGTATCCGTGATAGAATATGTCTCTCGTTTCCTGCCTGCCGAGCTGTCAGCCTAGCTCTCGGGGTAGCCAGTAGAAGGGGCGCACCTCAGGTTCCTGACTTCATCAGCGGCCATGCTGGCCACACTGGTCGCCCATAGCCAGACGGCCAGGGACGGCAGCCAGAGCATGGTCCCCCAGCCTCGACATGGTATTTGTTCAGTCCATCTGGACGTCCGCCAAGTCAAGAGCATTCCCGGCGGAGAGTAAGCGGAGAAGTCATGAGAGAAGCCAGCTTGGGGGATCAGCACGGGTTCACGAGAGGACGATACGACGGGACGATCGATCAAGGGGTAGCCGGAGCAAACCAAGGGAGCATGACTACGGACCAGCTACTGGGCCAAGGTGGGCATGCTCGCGAATCTGGTATGGCTGTCTCCGCTCCTTTCACGGTCTTAAGGCCACCTTACTCCGGACGACACTGGCCGCCACGCCAAGAGGGCCTTTGCAGCCTCATCTTCAAGGCTGCGGGTCCTCGAGCAATTCCTCCCGGTGGCCGTTAATATCAAAGAAATTACATACACATACGTGAGCCTTTCTCGATATATATGAGACACTACCTTATATTGTATCGACTTCACGACCATAGCGCCATGAGAATCATCATTGATTCCTGTCATTTGTGTATACCTTCCTTATGCAACGTTACATACGATCAAGGCTTGACGGATCTTACCAGGCGCGTGCCTCGGGTCCCACCGACTGGCCCGCACGGGCAATGACGCTCCGGGGCCGGATAAACTGCGGCGGAACAATTTCCATCGACTGAGCTTGACGAGGACATCATCGCCGGGGCCTTTCTCGCATCTCACACCCTCTCACTTACGCATGTATAATCCTTTCTCGTATCTCTTCTAATTTCTCGCTTCCACCTCATCTCCGTCCTTCCAGCATGCTATCTCGTGCGGCTCTCCGCGGCTTCAGCGGCCGTTTGGGCGCCGCTCCTCTGGCCAGAGCTTCGCCCAGCGCCGCTCTCCGCATCAGGTCGTACGCAAAAAACCAAAAGCCGCAGAACAACCAACAGCAGAAGGGCGCCCAGCCTCTCAAGAGCTCCAAGCCGAAGGACAACACATGGAAACCGAGCGACCCCATCAACTTCGCCAAGTCCGCCGAGTCATCGCAAAGTCCGGACTTCTCCAAAGAGCAGGCCGAAGTCGATCCTGCAGCGACACCCGAGCGCAACAATGCGCCGTCATCGAGCCCGACAGGCAAGCCTCTGCCTGACCTGAGGCAGGGAATCCCGTCTACATTTGACATGGAGTTCGGTGGTCTGGGAAAGGAGAAGGAGGGCGAGAAGGAACGGCGGGAGAAACAAAAGGGCGAGGAGTCCACCGGCGAAGAGTCTGAGCCTTCATCGGAAGAGTCTGTGAAGGAGGATATGCCCAAATCTGCCTATGAGACTTCCCTAGACAAGCGGCGGAACAAGCTGGCCAATTACGCGTATATCGCTACCGGAGTCGGTCTTCTTCTCGGTGCCGTATACTTTGGCAGGAACTGGGAGTCCGAGGAGGAGGAGAAAGCGCATCCCGATGCTCCCAACGGTTGGGGCCTCAAGCAGTGGTATGACCGCATCAACGCCCGCGTGAACAGTCAGCTGGGCTACTACACCGAGCCTACCTTCCCCAAGCTCCTGCCGGATATTCCTGAGAGACCCCCGTACACTCTGGTGCTGAGCTTGGAGGATCTGCTCATCCACAGCGAATGGACGAGAGAGCATGGCTGGCGTACCGCCAAGCGCCCCGGTCTCGACTACTTCCTCCGTTACCTGAGCCAGTACTACGAACTCGTCATCTTCACGAGCCTTCCTTTCACCAGCGCCGACCCCATCATCCGCAAGCTCGACCCGTTCCGCATCGTCATGTGGCCGCTCTTCCGTGAGGCTACCCGCTATGAGAAGGGAGAGTACATCAAGGTACGCGCAGTGGCTGAACAGATGCTCCGACCTTCACTAATCGTTCGCTAGGATCTCTCCTACCTCAACCGCGACCTCTCCAAGGTCATCCTGATCGACACCAAGCCCGAGCACGCCAAGCTGCAGCGGGAAAACGCCATCATCCTGCCCAAGTGGGACGGCAAGCCCGGCGACAAGGGCCTCGTCGCGCTCATCCCCTTCCTCGAATACGTGGCCACGATGGGCATCAACGACGTCCGCGAGGTGCTCAAGTCGTTCGAGGGCACCGACATCCCCGTCGAGTTCGCGAAGCGCGAGGCCAAGGCGCGCGAGGTCTTCCAGAAGCAGCTGGAGGAGGAGCGGGCCAAGCGGCCGAAGCGCAGCGCGGGCGGCCTCCTGATGAACGCCCTCGGCCTCAAGCCGCACGGCATGGCGGTCGACGGGGGCGAGACGCTGGCGGAGGGCCTGGAGAAGGGCAAGATGCTGAGCGATCAGATCCGCGAGCGCGGCATGAAGAACTATGAGATGATGGAGAAGGAGATCCGTGAGAACGGGGAGCGCTGGCTGAAGGAGATGGCGGCGGAGGAGAAGCGGATGCAGGAGGAGACGATGAAGAGCATGAAGAGCGGCCTGACGGGCTTCTTTGGTAAGCCCTCCGCGTCGTAGGATGGGCTTCGGGGTTCTTCTTTGGCTTTGATTTTGATAGGGAGGGATGGGGGACATGTACGAACAGGTAAGGGAATGATCCAATGCCATCCATCACATCTCGGCGGTACGTTGAGGGCTGGCATGGGCTGGACGGGTTCCCTCTTTTTTCTTTTCTTTCTCCCGAGTCTAGTCACGGTCCTTTTTTCTAGGATCATCCGCTGCAGTATTCCACTCTTGTGTACTATTCCATCTTTCTTTCTTCCTCGGATCCTTTCTTTTCTTTGCCCCGTCTTGGTGTGGACTGCTTAGCTCTTCTTTCTCTCCCCGCCCCCCCCCTTCCTTTTCTCTATACGTGTATATATATGTGTATCCGTCTATGCCATACGAAATCAAAAGTCTTGGGTCCGTTCCTCCGTATCTATTTGATTTCGAGAATATGGAAAAGGGAACCAAATCAGAGAAGAGTTTACCACTTCGACCAAGAAAGAACGAAAGAAGGACGGAAGAAGGGACAGCTGATGCGGTAAATCAGATCGATGCAATGCCTCGCATCGCTTGCCCTGATGAAGGTGAGTGACGTCCTGACTCCGCTTTTGGGAGAAAGTGCGGGTTCTAGAACGGAGCTCAACAATACCAGAGCCCTGCTCCTTTCCATCCTCTTTCGAGTAGGTAATGTCTCATCCCGCGTCTTTTGTTCCCGGCCGCGCCTTCCCTCCTAGTCACACCCAGGGGACCTCTCTTCCCGTCTACCCCTCACCCCTCTCTCAATCAACCAACCAATCAAGATAGACATGAAGAAATCATATTATAGACGTTTAAAAACGTGAGAGAAAGGGAGGAGGATCATACATCTCGCAAGAGCCTTTTACATCCTAGGGATACTCAAAGTACATTTGTCCTTTCCCTGTCCCTTTTCCTTTTCCATTCCTTGTCTTATTATCCGCGAGGAAGCGACAGGAGGAGTGAGGACGCACAGGAAGCAGTAAAAAGCAGCAGTGCGAAGAAGCAAGAATGTACGGTACAGTACTGTACATTCTACCCCGTCCGTCCGTCCGTCCAGTCATATCCATCAGTCAAAACCCGATACGATAGGATACGCACGATTGCTCAATTCAGGGAGGAGAAGGAAGGAGAGAGAAGTAAGAAGTGAGACGAATACGAATACAATCTATCTCCCTACAATGCCCTCGCAAGATTGAGCATCAACCAAAAACCAAAACCAAAACCGGTCATCAGCTATAAGCATCCCAAACCGGGAACAACCAGTGGGACGACACAAAGAAGTGAACCACATAAAGAAAAAAAGGTATATCACCCAATCCAGTCATTATCGAAATACAACAATCCTCACATATCTTAACACGGGCCAGAAAACCCCGAAGCAAGAAAAAAAAAGGTCCAATCTCAAGAAGCTTTCCAAACCCTTCCATATGATCCGGGCCTCGTCATGCTAGTATCAGCAGAACGAGAAAAAGAAGCAGTACGAGGAAGGAGCTACCCAGTAGCTCCATATCCCCGCTCCATCCTTACCCCGCACCAAACCAACGAACAAAACCAACCCTCTCCCAAGAAAAAAGTAAAAGAAGCACTCTAAACAACAACAACCGCCGCAGCACCGAGCACAAACGCCACGGCAGCCGAGCCAGCCAGACGACCGGCCGCCGCACCGGTGAGCGCCGCAGTCGTCGTCGCCGTACCGTTACCGGCCGCGGCCACGACGGTCGCAGCGGACGCGGTCCGCGAGGCCATGATGGAGCTGGGCACCGTCATGGTGCCGGTGGGGGCGACGACGGTGGCGTTGGCGACGGCGCCGGTGCCAGAGGCGGTCAGGATGATGACGGCGGCGCTGGTGGTGGCGGAGGTGCTGACCGCGGCCGGAGCGACGACGGCGGAGGAGAGGACGGAGGTGGAGAGGGTGGTGGTGTTGGCGACGATGACCGAGGAGGTGGAAGCGATGGCAGAGGAGCTGGCGGCGCCGTAGCCGGCGGCGGAAACGACGGTGGCGGCAGCGGTAGCGGAGGTGCTGGCGGTGCTGGCGGCACTGCTGACGGCGGCGCTGGCGGTGGCGCTGGTGCTGGTCGTGTTCACGTACGCGTCGTTGGAGATACCGACTACACAGGAAACACCACGGTCAGTATCCAACTCAAGCTCCTTGTGGAGAGCAGAGGTCTCGACTTACACTGCGTGCTATACTGGTACGTGCCATCAGCGGCATACAGGATGATCCCGTAGTGCGTGGTGTCGGGCTCGAGCTCGGTGGACGGGGTCCAGGAGTAGGTGCCGTCGTCCGCGGTGCCGGAGACGATGGTCGCGAGCACCTTCAGGTTCGTGGCGGGCCCGCGGAGCAGGTACAGGTCCACGCTCGCCGTCGCGTTGGACGCGTCCCAGGTGATGTCGAAGGGCTCGCCCGCGGGGACGATCTGGTCACACAGTTAGCAGGAGTGGTCTTCCTCTCTGACTGGCGTCAGGATGTGTGTGTTAGGACGTACCTGGTTCAAACCGGGCGTGTAGATGGCGTGGCCGCTGGGGTCGTTGCCGAGGACCTGAGCGGAAGTGACGGCGGCGAAGCCGGCCGCGAGGAGGGCGGCGGCGGAGAAGTTGATGGAGGAGAACATGCTGATGATGTTGATGTTGATCCTGAGTGTGTGTAGGAGGAAGTATGTATATAGGAGGACAGGTGATGGTTCCGAGACTTTCGCAAGGAATGTGACGGTGTGTATACAAGAGAGAGAGAGTGAGTGAGAGAAAGAAGAGACTGTGGAATCAACCTCAGACGCAAGGAATGTAGTAGTTAGTAGCAGTAGTAGCAGTAGTGCAGTGCTAGTGAGCGTACGAGAAAAAACGAGCGACGAAAGGGGACTGTTTGGACCTCTAGAGACAGTGTGAGTGTGAGTGAGGAAAGAGAGAGAAAGAAGAGAGAAAGAGGAGAAGATCCGTCCGACTAGAGTCCCGTAAGGTTTAATAACGAAACGGGTGAGCGACGGAGTGGGATGGGAAAACGGACTAAATAAACTGGAACGACGACTAATGGCAAGGCAACAGAAAATCAGAACCAGGAACCGGCGCCGGACGTTTGTACTACCACCACTAGGTAGCGTAGCATAGCTGAAGAAATCACCATTCGTCGCGACACAACGACCGCCGAGCGCGTCGAGCCACATCCCCTCGTATAATACCTACTAAAGGTACAGTACTCCGCTATGGCGTTGCGCCCCCCTCCGGCCGGCATGCCCCTCCTTCCCTACCTCCCTCGCTTCGGGCACCTCAGCAGACAAGCAGAGGCAGAAGAACCTCTGCCTGTGCCTGTGCCTGAGCATCAGAACGCAAAGAAAAAAAAGCACAGGACAGCCCCTGGCAATTTCGCCCGACCCAGGGAATCCCGTCCGCGATGGTGCAGTGTTGTTGTACAATCCTGGTGCCTGGCCAGGGGTTCGTCCATCCTGGTCCAGCCCAGCCCAATCCCTCTGCTGCCTGGCCGGAAAGGAACCCCCGGTCCCAACCAGTGGCAACTGCAGGAACGAGAACGCGCCCGCAAAAGCTTCAAAGCTTGGCCCACGCCTTGGCATCACACTTTAATCTCCCGCGTCCGAAACCCCCAAGCCAACCCAGGTACCACACCCCGGCAACCCAAGCCCCATAAGGCTGCGCGCCGGCGTGGTGTTGACTGAAACCCACAAACAAAAACAAAACCATCCCCAATTTCCCACACTACTCTCGACCCCACAGTACTGTAGGTAGTGAACATTGTATCTCCGGTACCACACACACACACACACACCCACCCCTCACCACCAATGCTCCTGCTATTTTACCCGGCCCAGGGCCATATTTGCCAAAATGCAATGGCGCTTATGCATATTCCTCCATCCCATCCTCCATCCTCCATCCTCCATCCTCCATCCTTCTTCGCCTGGCCCAGCGAAACCTCTTACATAAATGCAGCAGAGAGGCAAAAGTATTTGGGCCTAGAAGTACATACGAGGGAAACCCGCTGACAGCGGCTGACCAACCCAGTCCAGCCCAGCCTCAGCCCCATCACTAGAAACCCGCCGTCAGCGCCTTTCCGTCGGTCGCCATGGCGCGGACGCCATACGACACGTTTAGAAAAGGTGCAATAAGCTCATTTCCGGGGTACGGCGAGATCGTGTTCAGCTGCAAGGGGTTGAGAAAGCAAGAAATCAAAAAAATGTAGGTATTTCCAATATCCGACGTCGACACGTCCACATTCATCTCAAAAGGAGCGACTCCCTCATACATTCCATCAATGAATGTGTCATGCCATGCCATGCGCTCAGGCCTTTTCCACGTACCGTACATACAAAGCTCGAACTCCGACAAATCAAAACAAAACGGGATTTCATCAAAAAACGCTCGAGAGATGAAAAGGCTCGCTCGCTGGCTGCTGGAAATAAAAGAAGAAATAAAGAAAATGACGTGAGAATGCAAAAAAAAAAAAAAAAAAAAAAAAAAAAAACGGCAAACACCAACGGCAAAAACAAAAAAGAAGACTGGACGGGAGGCTCGGTGCGCTCAGACTTCCGCCGTAGGGCTCCAGCGAGGCTCCTCATCAGAGAGGCGCAGCCGAAGTGGTGGCGGCATACCAAGTACTCGTTACCTAGGCCCTGCTGGTGCTAGTCACTACCTACTACATCACCAACTCTCCATCGCCGTCATCGGGGATCGCTCAAAATAGAACAAACTGAAAAAAAACGTCGCTGTTTCCGCGTCGTCTAAATAAAGATGCGCGGGTTGGCAGAAGATCGTGATCTGCTCGTATGCGCGTATAACAAACCCGCCCGTTAAGCGCACTGACCGGGATCTGGATGACGACAATAGGTTGTCAGTGACGTCCCGGTTCACGAGCCTCAGGCATTCACGGCGGGCGGGGAAAAAACTGTACGGTACTCACATTGCCTGTCGGTCAATGGCTGCGGGAAGAGCCCTTGAGCCAAGAGTCCCTGCATGTTCCATTCAGGGGCGCTCTCCGTCTTCCACGTCCAGAAGATCCAGCCGGCTGCCTTCTCAAAGGCATCCAGCTGCGCTTCGATGAATCGCCTCACGTTGATTCGGTCATCTTGCGAAAAACCTCCCACCGTACCCTCGTACTTGCCATCGCAGCTGCCGATCCAGCTGGAGCCGGACAGTGTGCCGTCGTAGCGTGCGCCCTTTCCAAGGCCGTTGAGCCATTTGGCACAGTCGGTAATACCGCCAGTCCATTCGCCAGCAATGGTCCATTTGTTGTTTGCCGTCATCTGGTTGCCGAAGTCGCACGCCGACTGGACATGCTGGTCGATGGTTTGCGCCACCTGGCTGTTGTCAAAGACCTCGTAATGGTGTGTGTCGAGCAGTAACGCCCACATGCCGGAGCCCCAGTCGTTCCACGAGTTGACGCCTTGGAACGCATCGTGGAAGGTAATGGCGACGTTGGAGGTCTCCAGGTTGCCCCAGCCATCCATATAGAACTGCCGAACGGTGTCCATGTTGAGGGAGGAGCCCAGAGGCTCGTTCAACAGCTCGATCGCAACCACGGCAGGGTGCGAAGCATGGTCGTCCCGGATCTTGTTGAGCACGTTGATGGTCTGCTGCACTGTGTCGCCTTGCGTCCACTGGACGCTCCCGTACCGGCCGCTGTTGTCAAATCCGTTCTGCGAACCGGGAGCTAGACCGGATCAGCCGTGGTTCTCATCAAACGCGATAGGTTCTGAGCTCACCTCCATGCAAATCAATCATCACTTTCAATCCGTATGTCTCGGCCCAGTCGAGCGCCTGTCCCAGCACATCGTAGGCGCCTTGCACGTACGGATCGCCGTCATTTGGAATCACGCTCCAGTATCCGATTGGGATGCGCACGTGGTTCAAGCCAGCCGCAGCGATTTGCTGGAAATCGTCCTCCGTGATCCACGAGTTCCAGTGCGCCGAAAGCCGGTTGTAGGCTTCCGTCTGTCCCAGCGTCGCCGTGTAGGTGTACTCATCCTTTACCGTCTGGCTGTCCGCCCACTCCTGGAATAAAGACGGGGTGATCCACGGCTCCAGCACGAACCATCCTCCCAGGTTCACGCCTCGAACTTTGGTATTCCCATAATCAAACTTGAGGGCGTCGTCCCTTTGCGCAAGAAAACTACATGCCGCTGTGAGCTTGGAAAAAGCCTACGCGGCCGAAAACATGGACTTACGAAGCCAATGGGGCAGCCTCGCCTACAGCCGACAGCAGCGACAACGCAGTTATAGCTGCGCTGGCAACACCTCTGCCAAACATAGTGATTGGGTACCGACGAGGAACCGAACGGTTAAACCGTGTCTGTGTTTCAAGAGCTATGGTCGAGTTCAGATGGGAGGGCACGCAAAGCTACCCACAACGAGCAATAGGGACGGCCCAGCAGGCCGAATGGGCAATGGTAAGACTGGATAAGATGATACCGGTGAAACTGGAATCAGAGGGAATTGGGATAGCTTCGCCGTAAGCGGGGGGGGGACACAGAGCTCTTAAACCAACGGAGCTCCGCGTGGAACAAGCATCATAGTAGGCCATTCGTGAGCAACCATCGGGTAGTCGATCGATGCCGTACTAGGGACAAGCATAACTTAGGCTCAAGGAAGGAAAGGTGAGAAGTCGAGGGGGTGTGTGTCCGCCTGACATGGCTCCAGCGAAGCACAACCGCTCTGCGATGCCCCCCATGCCATGCCATGACATGCCTGGCCTTGCCGGCCCCCGAAAAAACGCGGCCAGTGAAAAGAACGGTGAATGACGCAGCGGGGGTGGGCAGGTCGAGGGAATAAACGTGCAGCATCGCTGATGGCCGGAGAACGAATGACTGGGTTTACTCTTAGGCCGAGGGCGAGGCCAAGAGGAATGCCCGGGAACGGTGAACAAATGCAGGGGGTTTGGGGTTGTGGTTTTTCAACCAGGCACCGCACATGTCATCGAAACCGGGGGGTCATCGCTGCGTTGGCCTGTTCACACCCCCCCCCCACCCCCGCGGAACTTCGAGGGGGATGAATTTCTTGGTGGCGCCATTCCCCAGCGTACAGTATGTAAGCCCAACTTCGTTGCCGACAGCTGGGCGGTGATACAAGATCTGGGCGTGATCTGGCTTCCTCGAGGAATGAGCATGAATCCCGCTCCGGCAAGGTTGGTGTGGCTTGCGAAGGTCCCCATTTGCTGGATGTGTCTTGCTTCGTTCCATGATCGTCGGTGTTGGGGTAAACTTGTTTTTTTTCTTGCGGGCGGGTTGGTTGTTTCTCAGTGGATCAAGCAGGCCTCTCTTCTCCAATCATCAACGCATGCGGTTTTGCTGGATTCGAGTGGAGGTACATAACAGACGGTCGTTCAACTTAGGTGAGTTTAGCTGGGGACGGTTGATGATGCAAGGATGGTGGTCGAGGATAACGAGCACCCCAGCCGCGTTAGCGAGCACCCCAGTAACGTAGTCACTTTACTTTAATAAGGCAAGTTCGCTGCAGCTACTTTAGAGAAACTAGAAAAGGTCTAAGGCCGGATATCTCCGATAAAAACGAGCTTATTTTACTTGAAATCCTGACAGAAGCCCTGCGAGAGACCCTGCGAGGTCCTGCGAGAGGTCCTGCGAGAGGTCCTGCGAGCGAGGGTAAGAGGTCTGGTAGAGGGGCCTGGTGAGAGGCCTGGTGAGAGGACGGTGGTAAGGGTGAGGGGACGGTAGAAGGCGCCGTTGATTGATTCCTTACCTCTTGCTGGAAATGGGAAAGCTCTTACGTAAATGGGGTGCTCGCCAGCGCCGCTGGGGTGCTCGTTATCCTTGACCAAGGATGGTCGAGAAGGATGACGGATGGACTGCCCTGGTATGTGTGTGAATGAAGGAATGCCCCTCGCCGGCTCTCCGTCCGTAAAGGGTAACTGCGTCATGACCCCTTGATTGCTGAATCGGGGTCGCCCTTTCTCTGCTGTGATTCCCGCAGTGATTCCCGCAGTGATTCCGCAAAACCTGCAGGTCGGCGGGCAGGCACGCCTTGCCTTACCTTCCTTGCTCTCGTCCCCTTCCCATTCCCGATGCACAGCACCTTTAAGGGAACCATGGGACAAACTGCCGTAGGTAGCCGGGTCCGGGCACGAGTCGGAGGCCTCAGTCACCCACCTGCACCACAAGCAAAAAGTCGGGGTAACAACCAGCTGTTCTCCACCGCCTCCATGCAACCCCGTGGACCCTCCCCACAATGTGGCGGCCGCGAGCGCCGCGCCGCGGCGGGACGGGCAACGATCGACGACACCGGCCGGCCGGGGGCGTCCCCGCCAAAGAACCGACCTCCCCGTCCGTCATCGGGATCTTCAGCCCAAAACTCCCACCACGGTTGATTACTCTGTTACGCTTCTTTTTGGGGTTCTAGAAAGACGAAAGATAACACAGGTGTGGAAGGAGAGCTAGAAGTAAGTCCTCGTGCAGCTCTTTTTTTCTTCTGCGATGGCGTCAGTGGTTCCCCCCTTCTCCCTTCGCCCAAACATCTTCCATCTCCATGCATGCACATGAGAGATCGGTTCCGCTCATTACATGACAACTGAAGAAGGCCGGCTGTCGGCTGTCGGCTACCGACGGCTCTCACGTAGCTACTATGGTACGGTAGCATCTACCCAGCATCTCGCATCTCGCATCTATCTCGCAGCTAGGTGAGGTAGCTTCACGACCTCACATACATACAGTATGTGCCTACGCAGGTCACACGCCCACTCACTAGCTATAAGATCGTCCCTCCCTCCTTTCCCCTCTCTCTCATTCACCAATCGCCGTTTTCTCCTTTCCAAGCCATGTCCGTTCTTTTCCCTTCCTTTCCGGCCAGCGTGACCACATCCGCGTGAATGACGTCTAAAGATCCAAGAGTGAGTGAGTGAGCAGCGGCGCATCCGGAGAAGAGCTAAGGTAGAGAACAAAAGGGCTTCGAGGGAGAAGAGCCCGGCGCTCAGCGCCCAGCCTGGACTCAGCCTGGCCAAGTCCAGTCCAGCTCAGTCGAGTCCAGCTGAGACGAGGCCGAGTCCGAAATCCTACCTCTCGGCATGCCGCTGTACGAAACCCTCCATGCGCCGAGAATTTCGGACTGGACTGGACTGCTACTGCTACTGCTATATGTTATGTAAACCCGTCATAGGTAAAGTAGGTAAGGCAGGAAGGAGGAGCACATGACTCAGGTCACACGGCCTCCCGCGTACCAGCTGTTTTGTTTTGTTTTTCCGCTGCTTGGTAGGTTGCAGCTGCGGTTGCGGTTGCGGGTTGAGGTTGCGGTTGCACGGCAGTAGTTCGTGCGTTGCGGGGTCGCGCGAGGGAGAGAGGGAGGGAGGGAAAGTACCAAGGGAAGGAGAGAAAGGGGTTGGATAGGGTTGCTTATGATGCGCAGCATACGTGCGTTCCCAACTTCAACCCCACCGAACGAACCTCATAGCTGAACTGCTTGCTCCACACGACACGCACTCAGATGTCTCAGCGGTGAGAGATGCACGATGGCATTGATAGACCGTGATGCAATGGTGAGACACCCCAACAGGCCCCACCCCAGATCAATCCAACAGGACTGGACAGGACAGGATAGGATAGATGGTATAAGTAGCGGAGTATATAATAACTAAATTATATATCAGACGGAAAAGCCAGGATGTAAGAGCTCGAACCGAGGAAGAGAAAGCAGGACGCGAAAAAAGGTCATCAATAAACGCCTTAAAAAGGCTACTTGAGCCTGACCATGCCATCAACGTCCACATCAAAAAGAAATAAAGCGTCCTCACGACTACCCTGGTCCAGCTTCCGAAGAAAACGAAAACGCTCCCATGCATCGTCCTCTATCTTACAAAAACCTCATAATACCCTGAAGCACTCTCAACTCCTCTACTTCCTCCTGTTCTGCTGCATGGCCAAAATCTGAACCATGCGAACGAAGATGTTGATGAAATCAAGCTCGATGGAGATGGACTCGTTGACCGGGTCGGGCTTCATGAGGCCGCGCTCAGCCAAGCGGGCGTGATGCAGGACCTTCTGGACATCGTACAGGGTGAAGCCGCCGAAGACCGCGAGGCCGCCGTACAGCCAAATGTTCTCGGACCAGGCGAGGGTGCGGGCAGCGGTGGCGGGGATGACGAGAGGAGCGAGACCGGAGAGGGCGACGATGGCGCAGCCGGCGAGCAGAGGACCGCCCAGGTACAGGTACTTCTCTTGCTTGGCGGTGGCACCGACTATTAAGAAATATCAGTAACCGTGCAACTGATGCAAGAGATCGGACTAATTACTTACCAAAGGCGATGGAACCCATCAGACCAACAGTGTAAAGACCAGCACGAGCGAGAAGCGCCGGGTGCATGAAGAACAGAGGGCTCAAGAGCGCAGCCTGGGTGACGTTGAAACCGGTCCAAAGAGCATACTTGGTCACATAGTTATCCGGGTTGGTCGCTCTGCAAGCGTACATGGTGCCAATCGATCCGACAAGACCCAAGCCAAGCACCATCCACGGGTTCGCCGCCATCAGCCGGTAGCTCCAGCCATTGCTGTGCAGAGCCTTTGCGGCAACGGCGATGATGCCGACACCCAGACCGGTGTGCATGAACGTGTCGTTCAGGTACCGGCGTTCATATTCCGGCATGCCGCCATCTTCTCTCGTCTCGCGGTTGAAGATCAGGTTGATGGCCACCAGCGTGCCGCCGAAGATGCCGGCTCCGTATAGCAACCGCTGCTTCAGGTCGCCCTGGATAGGTGTTCTGACGGCATCTTGCGTGTAGGCGCGGCGGAAGCTGTTTTGGAAGACGTTGCGGGAAGAGCGGAGGACGGATCCGGAGGCGAGCGTCGCGGTTGATCGAGGCGTGAAGAAGTTTTTCGAGAAGGCTGGTTTCGGGGTGTGGTGGAAGCTGCGGATGGTGGTGGAGGAAGCTTTAGGAAGCTGCTGCTTGAGCGCAGCGGAGACGGCGAAGGGGCGCTGAAGGACGAACGCCATGGTTTCAACACAGCGGTGTTGAGATGGAAATGATGCAACTCTATGAAGGGGAAAGATGAAGTTGGTGATACTTGTAAGGGCAGGTCGTGGTGTTGAAGAAGGTGCAGTGAGGCAGTGAGGCAGTCAGTCTATGACGTGCGGCGAAAGAGGAAATGTCGGATGTCGGAGGAAATTTCTCGAACGCCGGTGGCACCGAAGCTGCAGCTGAGCTTTGGCCGGCAGTTTGCGGGGTGAATTCAACACCAAGAACCATCAAACAAGCCACGCATCATTGGCTGGCCGTCCGTTCTGATGCTGTATATATTGTATATAATCTAAATATTGAGACTTCCTTTGTACAGTAGTAAACATTTCAACCTTTACAAACGATATTTAACAGAGTCCTTCGATGTTTTTCCTTTGGGGGGATTTACTGACCACCAATCGAAAGATTCTATGCCTTTCGAGTTCTCCTGGACAGAGTACCTCTTACAATCAAGTACTAATTCTGATAGCTAACGAAGAGGAACGAAGCCTCATGAAAACGGGGATGGCCGGGTGCCATCCATCCGTGCTCACTCGGAGCTTCCGGCATGCTCTTGTGGTAGTCAAACGAAGCCCTCCAGCCAAATACGAATACTAGCCTTTTCTATTCACTGCTGCCCCGTCTCTGGAGATTCCATCTGCGATGACACTCGCCAAAGGCCAGAAGTTCACCCTTGATGCACTTGGGCGCTTGTCGGCGCGAGTACCGCGACCACCTGCGGTGCGGCTTCGGGTTGACGCGGCTCAGCGCGGAGTACGGGCTAAGTTCCCCAGAAACTGCGGGGAAGCACGATAAGTTATCACCACCTTCACGTCGTCCGCATTGGCATCCTCATTCGAGAGAAACGAAGACGTGAGGATTCCGTTTGTACTTGCTCCTCCTTCACATCCCCAATTGCGAAACTGTTGCAAGAGACCTCGGGACCATCCTTAAATCCCGTGGCCATGACACAAGGGTCGCTTGGGCAAGAAACTATCAAAGTCGCGGAATATCTCTTCACGCGACTTCGGCAATTGGGGGTGCAATGCGTCTTCGGCGTTCCTGGCGACTACAACCTTCGACTCCTAGACTTCGTCGAGCCCGCAGGCCTTCACTGGGTTGGCAATTGCAATGAGCTGAACGCGGCCTACGCGGCCGATGGCTATGCCAGGATCAACGGCCTGGGGGCTCTGATTACCACTTTTGGTGTTGGAGAGCTGTCCGCTGTCAACGGCATCGCGGGCGCCTACGCGGAGAAAGCACCGGTCATTCACATCGTTGGAACACCGAATCGTGAGCTTCAGGAGTCAAGAGCCTTGGTGCATCATACGTTTGCCGATGGCGAGTACGGCCGGTTTGCTGCCATGCACAAGCATGTCACCATTGCTCAGACCAACCTGTGGGATCCTCGTACTGCGCCCGAGCAGATAGACTACGTGTTGGAGCAAGCCTTGGTTCATAGTCGTCCGGTTTACCTCCAGATTCCTAATGATATGGTGGATGTCTCCATCTCTGCGGCAAATTTGAGCTCCAAGAAAATCGCTGTACCCCCAGCCCCACGACCAGAAGGAGTATTTTCCTCAGCATTATCGAAGGCTATTGAACGCATATGCTCCGCCAAACGCCCATTAATCCTGGTTGATGGGGAATGCAGGCCTTTGAACATCCTCGACCAGGTCGATAGCTTTGTCAAGATCACCAGCTGGCCAACCTGGGTAACAACCTTCGGAAAAGGTTTGATCAACGAACAGTTACCCAACGTCTATGGCCTTTATGCCGCGAACTTCGGTGACGAGCAGTCCAAAGCATATTTCGACTCCTCAGACCTGGTTGTCCACCTTGGCCCGCACATCAGCAGCACCAACACACAAGCCTTCACCACGCTCCCGAATGAGAAAGTGACCATCTCATTACTGCCAACTTCTGTCAAGATCGGAAACGAGGTCTATCGAGACATATCCAGCCGGGATTTCTTAGAGGAACTGCTTCGGACCCTCGACCATGGTCGCATCCCCAAGGTTCCCGGTCCGCCTCGCCCAAGCACCGCGCTCGGTCACATCGACCCATCCGGGCCCATCATCCAGGACAAATTCTACCGCTTCATCAACCCTCTCCTCCGCGCCGGCGACATCGTCCTCACCGAAACCGGCACCGCCTCCCACGGCGGCCGCGCCTTCGTCCTCCCACCCAACACCCGCCTCTTCGCCGCCATCACCTGGCTCTCCATCGGGTACATGCTCCCCGCCGCCCTCGGCGCCGCCCTCGCCCAGCGCGAACAACATTCCCCCTCCTCCTCCGCCAACCCCTCCACCACCACCGCACCCCGCACCATCCTCCTCATCGGCGACGGCAGTTTCCAAATGACCGCCCAAGAGCTCAGCACGATCATCCGCGAGCGCCTCGACGTCCTCGTCCTCCTCCTCAACAACCGCGGCTACACCATCGAGCGCGCGATCCACGGCCGCGCCCAGCCCTACAACGACATCGCCCCCTGGCGCCACCGCCACGCCCTCCGCTTCTTCGGCGCCGACGAGCACCACGCCCGCCAAAACGCCTTCGAGGCCCGCACCTGGGCTGAGCTGGACGCCGTCATGCGGTCAGAGCAGGTGTCCGCGGGCACGGGCGTGCGTTTTATTGAGGTCTTTATGGAGCAGGAGGATTGCACGGGGATCCTGAAGCATTTGATGGAGACGCAGAAGGCGAAGGAGGGGAAGGCGTGAAGTCATAAGTTCGGTACGTACGTCGACTCAATCTTTTGGCGTGTCTAAGAGGTCTTTTCAAGGAGGCCATGCGAGGTAGGAGAAGCTTGCGAACTCTCTTACAGGTTATTTTTTTTTTTTCCCACTTAGACTCTCTATATTTTCGCGAGAGGTAAATGATACGCACTACATCCCTCTCTACATCTACAATAACATCTACTTATTCACCCATCCCAACGACAACTCTTTCCCATGCCTCCCCGATTATTGCGCATAGAATTACCCGCCGCGACAGTCCTTTCATTTTTCTTTATAAGCTTACCAGACATACGTATAACCAGGGTGAGGGGTCAAGACATCGTTTTATCCATACCCAGGGTAGCCCTGCCCGTCTTCCCCACGGATGCCCCTCCACCCCTTCCCCCTTTCCCCCCACCCATCAATACCATAAACAAAAATGAAAAAAAGAGGAGGAGGCAGAGCTGTCTCACGGAAAAACGAGGAAGAAAAAAAGGCATAAAAATGGACTTGCCCGGAATCGAACCGGGGACCTCTCCCATGCTAAGGGAACATTATACCACTAAACCACAAGCCCATGATCGTGATCCGAGGCGCATTGTAAACGCGCTGGATGAATATTATTCCGGAAAAGCAACAGTTATAATGGTGTGGTGGGGGGAATGTGAGGGGCTCTGGGATAAAGTGTTCATTTACGGTGCTTTTGCAAGGGACTTTTGGAGAGAAGAACGAGTGGCGGCGTCGTGTCTGAAGACTGGCACAGAGGCTGGATTGCTCTCTCCCATGCCTCATATAACTAGCCTACGATAGCTCAGGGCTTCAGGAACATATCATATTGATAATATTATAGTCTCCACAGTTGTTTGGAAAGATGAGATACTCTGTCTCCTATGCTTCAATCCCCGCAAGACAATGTCACCGCAAGCAATAAAGTCGAAACACACGGACGATGCATGCACGAAGTAGATTCAGATTGATGAAGAACCCACCCTAATGGTTGGCCTTAGCTATCATACCACGACTTACGCCCACACCTCTCAGCTTCTGGGAGAAATGGGTGGAGGGAGGAAGCCACAAACTCCCCTTATACCCAATCCACGGCCGTGATGGTACTTAACATCAGTCAATCCCCACGTGCGAAGACAAAAGAATCCAAACGATCCCCGCCTTAGGGAGGCTTGCGATCGGAAAGTGAAAGAAGCAATTTAGACGGAACAAAGGAAAGACGATGACATAGGAGAGAGGGTAAGGAGACCGCGGAGACCCGGCCCGGCGAAGCTCCCATGGCGGGGCCTGACGGAAAGGAAAAATAGAAAAGGAAAAAGAGGACGAGTGGATTGGTATAGAACCGCTGCGAGAAAATGGAAAAGAACGCCAACACAGCAACCTGCGCTTTTGGTGGACGGGTAGAGGCAGGCATGTGTGCCCCGAAGATGCAAAACAATCGGCCAAAGAGGAAACGCCATGCTACCATGGGATACCGATGCAAATTGGGAAAAAAAAAGGGAAGCTGGGGAAAATCACAAAATGTGAACGCGACAAGGATCAGATCTTCCTCTTGAATGACACTGAACGAGACGTCTGGGTAGCGGCAGGCAGTGACTCTGCGAATCGATCGCGGTCTATAAGAAGGTACTGTTAGTTTGTTCCAGTATATTGGACCGAATTCACGATTACTTACCAGCAGCGTTGTCGAACCCGATAAGGATATCGTCATGCTCACCAGGATACTCTGGCATATCCAAACAAGCAAACTTCCTCCGAATAAGTCTCAACGGATCTGCGGCGGCTTCCTCATCACCTTTCTTGATCTCCGCAGGTAAGGCGAACTTGGCATCCACTAGCTTCAGACAACTCTTCCCGCCTTTTTCGACTTTTTCAAACACATCCATTGCACGCAATTGGAAGTTCATACTGTCAGCATGACTAAATTCTTCAAAGAATGCCAGAAGCTGAACGATGTTCTCCTGCTGCACAACCTGGATGCGGACATTGCTCGCCTCCCACTTCTTGTAGATAGGCACCACCATGCGTCGTCGCGCAATTGCGAAGCTGCTTGCTACACCATCGAATTTGACGAAGAACCCGGTGGTGGCAAACTGGAAAGCGTGCAAGTCCGGTAAGGAATTGAAGCTGTACGTCCGAATCGTGGGTTCACGGAGAATAGTTTGGAAAATCTCGCCGAGAGCGTCCGGGACACCCTGATTGACACGCTTCACATCGGTAGCGACCGTCATGTCCAGTTGAGGGTTTCGCAGCATACGAATGCAGGCTTCGCCACCGGTGTCAAGCCGTATTTGCAACTCACCAGGGCTTAGGTTCATTCGATCCGTAAATGTGCCGGCAGCATGCCTCGCGATGACTCTGAGATTCTCCGACAGTACGGTGGCGGGAATTTCGCTGTTTTCCGTCTCAGGATCTAGATTGTAAGACACCAGGTCTTCCCACTGAAGGCGCTGCATTGCGTTGTGTCCGGAGTGGGTAAAACTTTCCGCAGGGTTGGCTTGTTCGACAACGAAGGATTTGAGACGTCCATGGACGAAAACAGTTTCGTCAGGCAACATATTCATGCCTGTTACCACTCCCCAGAGGCTTTCGCGTTCCTTCTCGTCATGGAATACCAAAAACATAACGCAGGAGTGCTTAGAGTTATCTTGCTTAACACGAAGAACGATAGCTGGAGTATTTTCGCCGCCTGGATCAATCTTCATCTCGTAAGTGATCGGTCGGTGAGCACCAAGCTCATGGCTAACGCTGCTCAATGTCCTGTTCCTCGGGGGAGTAGCCACAACAATGCGATATCCTCTGTGAAAATGCCTCTCGCCCGTGCCTTCTGTAAGAACAGAATACTTCTCATAGATGAATGCGCGGCACCTCTTAACCCGTTCCTGAGGGAAGGCTTGAGGATTCGAGGGATCCGTGTATTTAAACTCCTTGAGAGTGAGCTCGTGTAGTAACCTTTCGTTGTCGCGGCATTGGAAGCTGGCTTGGACATGGTTAGTATACTCGTAGATGCCTCTCAGCTGTCTGTAGTCGTTGTCCGTGAACTCCACCGTCAGGGTAAAGCCCCGAGGAAGATGGATCAGTATACTGCGAGACTGGGGATTCCATCTCACGTTCTCCCACGCTGCCCCGAGATTCCTGTCCTTCTGAACACACAGGTTCACGAGTTCTGATTGGCTGCAAATTGCAACCTTCAGTGTCCAATCGTCGCGGGCTCTAAGGATGGAGAGCACGCAAGGTAGAGGATGTCGGTCGGTATAAGAATCCTCAGTGCCGACAGAGACTTCAACAAACATCCTTCCGTAGCAGAACTGTTCTTTGGTGTCCGCAAGAGGCATATAAAGAGAAGGATTAGGAGACCGCTGCTTGGTATCGGTCATCAAGGACCTGGTTCCCGTTCCTGCCAATATAGATTGAACGTCAGCCGCAAAAGGCGGATATTTGATCCATATAGATTGGTCTTGGCCCTGTATCAACGCTTGTTCAGGCGGCATCACACGGTTGCGGATCATTGAGGGTATCAACGCTTTGAGGTTGGCCAGGATCATTTCGTAGGTCTCATACACTTCAATCATGTCCTGATTTCCTGTCATCCTGAAATTATGCAGCTGAGCGGTCGGGTTGAAATCCCCCCACGGTGCAATTTCTGGATGCTTCGGAATGACTTCCTTAAGGATCCACAATGCTTTCGCAAGGTCGACGTGTGGTTGCATGAGACGCTGCTCACGCCCGCCATCCCGACCCCTGCTGCGAATTAGCGCCTCCAGCCCAGCGCGACCGCGAAGGAACCACCATATTGCGGCTCTGAGCCAGACGACAACGCTATAAGAAGTAATGGGGCGATCAATCTCAGCCGTCAGCCGGAAGATTCCGTTCATATGGATGACCCTCTCCGCAAAGTCTTCGAGAGCAGCATCCTTTCCTGGAGCCGAATTACTATTCTGCTCAATTGGCGAGTTCGTAACTGAACCAGAGTCTTGTCCGAGGCGGTGGATGGCTAGATCCTGCGGAATCGTAAGCCCCGGAGGCTTGAAAGGTTGCTCGAGACCTTGTTGCAGATTCGGAGTGCCCTTTGGAGTTGGATGACCAGAATTGATCGTGCGTAGAGAACCATGAGGCGATGGCTGCAGCTGGGACGGTATAGGATGACTGTTGGAGGATGATGAGGAAGGTCTTGATGCATCCGCTCCAAGATGAGAGTGATGCTGCATAGGCTGAGGCCTCTGGAAAGAATTTTGCCCTTCGGGTGGCGCCCTTTGCTGTGATACGTTATTTACATATAGACCGGAGCGAACAGAAGATGCAGTTCCACGCAGTGTAGGGCCAGGTACAAAACCTGGATGCAGTGGAGGATCGTCATTAAGAGACCTATGGCTATCCTGTGAAGTGGGTCGCTTGTCGGTAACTGTATACGGTGCATAAGAAGACTTCTGCTGGCTTCCGCCAAGCATGGCCCCTCGATATGACTGGGGAGATCCAATAGAGTACGCATTGGAATCCATGGATGGCCTGGACGAGCCCGGAGATCCGGATGAAGTATCCTCGCGGTGCTGGAAAGCTTCATGAAGTGCCTTGCCTTCCTCAGCTCGCATGCGTTGCCGTGACAGAGCGGATGGCTGTTCGGGGGTGTGATCAGACTCCCGCTCCAGTATATCATCTAGGCTCTTGTGAGAGTCAACCGGGGAGCAGTAATCAGACGGGTCTATGTTCGGCAGACGGGGGGTCCTGTCTTCATCTTCGGAATGCACAATCTCAGAAAGTCCTGTTTGGGTACGTCCCAGAGGCTTCGGTCGGAAGTCTTCCGAGTCGACGCTAGGTCGTGATATACCATCCCTGGGACCTTGTGGGCCAGTTGGTGCCCTTTTCCTCGTTACTGGTTGGAGTCCAAATCCGCCATCAGTAACTGACTGGAGAGGAGGTAGTTGGTAAGTGTTCAGTTTATCCTGGAGCAGTGGTGCCGCTTCTCCGGCCGAGGTATGGGCTCTGTTACCCAACGCGGGACGTTCTTCTGTATTGCCAGGGCGGTCCGACGGTCCGTTTGCAACATTGTTCTCTTGCAGACCTGCCGCAGTGGTTGGCTTGTTGGCTGCCGCCTTATGTTTTGAAACTTCAATAACTGGTTCTTCCGCCTCATCACCTCCTTCGCCGATGATCTCAGGTGCTGTCGGGACAAAGGACACTGTGAGCGCCTTCGTCATCCTCGGGCGCTGCCCCTTGCCTCGTATCGAGGACGGTAGAGTGTTCGCAGCAGGCCTTGACTTGCCAACGTTTGCGGCGTGCATCCATTTCTGTGCCGCAACAACATCGAGGCGGGGCGACGGTAAGGGCGACGTTGACGCAACTTTGTCGGTGGACGGTTTCAGGAAGTCCAAGACATCCTGTTCGTTTAAGGCCGACTTCTTGCTTCCCCCGAAGCCGGAGCTCTCGTCGTTAGAAAGCTTCGCTTTCCATTTCGACTTGCTGAAGAACTTGCGGCTCTCCTGGCGGCTGAGGGCAGCAGCCTGTTCGGACATTGTGATGTAGGTGGTGTAGGTAGGGAGAGAGAGCACGCGAGGATGGAGAATGCGGGGAACTCAGGGCGTGTTTATCATTCGAGACGATGAGGTGCGAGGAGATCAATCGCGATAAGCAAAAAGAACGAGTTCCGGCGGTCGCGTGTAGGTAGTGGATAAGGTATGAAGCTGAGGAAGAGGGCCGTCAAGGGACCTGCCCTGGGAGTGAGTGATCGCGGTCGAACTTCCTGGGCCTTGGGGAGAAAGTGGTGAGCGAGGACGCACGCACGCAACCACCCGGCCCCAGGAGGGTATGCGGCGCCTCCGCTAGGGCGGGTATCAGCCTACGGGCAAGGGTCCTCTCCGCCCAAAACTAGCCCCTTCCAGGCAACTCGGGCTACGATAAGGTGTCCACTTGCGCAGGGTGGCCAAGGCTATTCTTGTACCTGAGCTCTCGGCGGGGCTGCACTCATAAATAATGTCTGGGACGAGGAGCAAAGTGACCCTCGGGCAGGATGGCCGCCAGCCAGACCAGACACGCGACGAGGCTACGGATGCACGGGGGGCCCATGATTAACGGTCCGCACTGGCGACGAGGTCGAGCGGGCCTCGTATCGGAGCACTCGTACCAGAGTCGCAGAAATGCAGTTCGCGGAGGCGGTACTGCGATCTTCCCAGCAGTTGACGTGGCTGTGGAATGCTCAACCGCTGGTTGGTTTCACCAGGTCAGTCAAGCTTTGTTAGGGATGCGAGGTGGAGATCTGAGACTGATCTTCCTGCTCCATCATAATTTTCTTTCACCTCCGAGTCAGGTCTGTAAACATTGACGGAGCCTTGTGTTGCCTAGGAGAGAGATAGAGATTGGGTTGCAGATCCCATCCGCAACGCGCCGACGACTCCACGCTCTCGTCTGCTCACAAATATCTAACTCTGCTGCCATCGCCGCCCATGTCCAAAACTACTCGCGATGTGCTCTTTACGCCCCTCTCCTTCCATTTGGACTGCGCTACCGCAGTGGAAGGTTTTCCAACAATCGTTACGCGCGCAGAGGGACCCCTCTGCTCTTTGTGCGTCACCCCCTGGCTGGCCCATTATCTAAAAGGCTCGGCGCGCCTGTCACATGAAGCGCGCTCTTATGCACTTCGCAATCCTGTGCGAGCACCCTTTCGTCCACCGAGGTTGTCTGCGCAGAAGCGGATGTCATGCTGGGTAAACGGTCTCTAATGCTGAGCACCCTTCCCTGCGTTGCGCAACGTTCACCAAACTTCTTCACAGTTTCATAAAGAGATGTCCCTGATGCAGCCAGCACCTTGACATACCTACCGTTTTGTGGCCGGGCCTTTAGGTCTGTGTAGTGGCCCCGTTCGGTCTGGCTAATATACGTGGACGTTGTACGTATGCTTTCGACGACGCGGCACAATTATGTTAAATTGCCTCGGCTATGTTTTTGCGAGAGGCTAGATTCAACATGCTCTTGCCTATTCAGAGAAGTCTATAGCGGACATAGGATATACTCTGTGGTAATTAGGCAGTTGGAGTGAAGTTCACCAACCGGTAGGTATACGGGTTCACAAAATACGCCCCGCTGTCATCCACTGTCGCTGCGGTACCAAGGCAGACCTCCGCGGTCCTTGGTTAACTTGCACAAAAGTGCAGGTGGCACGACATTCGTTATTATAAAGTTGACGGAGCGGTTGTAGAAGTGTACGGTCCATGACGACTGTTACAGGTGCAGTTCAGAGGGAGGAGATAGCTACATAGTAAGCTTGGATAGCTTCGATGGGATGAACCCTATGATAATAGGACTGGGCTTCCGTTGCAACTCATCAAATGACAATCCAAGGTTTAGCTCCTGAGCATTAAAAGCCACATGGATTAAGTACCTATATTTGCTGCTTAGAGAAAGGGTCGGAAAAAAATGAACGGTAGGCGTAACGAGCTGTCCTTGCAACATTCCAGGTCCACGCGGAATGTAAAGGATAGAAATATTGACATGCGGCGGCGAGCAGTTTGCGCCGAATTGACAATGCCTCAAATGCTCTCCATTTGACAGATCCGAGGAAGCTGTCACAGCTGTGTTTGTAAAAGGCCCGCATCTGTTGGAGCGTCATCTCTTGCCAAGCCCCGGCAAATCCCGCACTCGAATGATCGAACAGCCGGCAACTTCACAAACCTCAAGCTACAACCATCACGACCGCACTTCTCCACTCTACCCGTACACCACCAACCATGCTTCTCCAGCGCTCTGCAATTGCCGTCGCCAGGCGGGCGGCCGTCATGCCCATGGCTAGGCGCACTTTTGCCTCCACTGTCATCCGCAGTAAGCTTAAGAAGCACTAGAACTTTCTTCATCAATTCGGCTGACAGG
Source organism: Myrmaecium sp. VS I D KN 1 (assembly GCA_019775845.1). Taxonomy (NCBI): domain Eukaryota; kingdom Fungi; phylum Ascomycota; class Dothideomycetes; order Valsariales; family Valsariaceae; genus Myrmaecium; species Myrmaecium sp. VS I D KN 1. The sequence continues at coordinate 41,245 of JADQAV010000033.1, forward strand.
GCATGTCATAGGGTCTGCGAACGTCGAGCCTGAGAAGAAGTACAAGAAGCTTGCGGGTATGAGGCATTGAGCGCGACTGGGGTGCGTTGCGCAACCAATTGCTGATCCGGGCCTACCACAGAAATTCAGTCCGAGGAGGATCTTCTTCCCCCCGGTGCCCGCCCTGGTACCGTCCCCACCGACGTCGAGCAGGCTACCGGTCTTGAGCGCTTGGAAATCTTGGGAAAGATGGAGGGCGTTGATATCTTCGACATGACTCCTCTTGATGCTTCTAGGAAAGGTACGACAATTTGATGGTAGAACGGGCGAAGGAAGCGCCGGAACAGTAGGAATCGGCCTAAGCCGGCGAACGAAACCCATTCTGATGCCCAATTCAACGTCCAGGAACTCTCGACGACCCTATCATCGTCAAGTCCTTCGGCGACGAGCAGTACGCCGGCTGCACGGGTTACCCTGCCGACAGCCACATCGTGCAATGGCTCACCGTTTCCCGCGACCGCCCCATTGAGCGTTGCCCTGAGTGCGGCAGTGTTTACAAGATGGAATACCTTGGTCCCCAGGATTCCGGTCACCACGACCACCACCACGACCACCGTATGTCAACCCCGATTATCCCGGTTTGGGAATCTTCAAGTGCAGTTTGACGACTAACATGTAATCCAGACGGTGCCGACGCCGACGGCGCGCACAACTACCAGGGCGAGCCGAAGACTTTCGCCGACTACGTCAAGCCTGAGTACAGGTACCGGTAAATCAGTCATAAAGGACTTTCATTGTATATTAGCCGAAGGTTCTTTTGCAGCTCGGTGTGGAGATGCGGAGTTAGTTATGGGGTTGGTGACCCGTGTCTGTAGCATAGTCAGTGGAGCAATCTGTTCTAAGTATCAGGGTTTGTGATATCCTCTTGCTGCTATTCAACTAGGCGTGTGATCTCACATTTTTTTCCTAAAGTTATTGGATCCTACGTCGCATAATGCACCTCATGATCCCTTCAGCGCCATGATACCCAATACACAAGCCTCCATCTCCCTCTCGTCAACTTCCTCCTGGTCGTTGGCTCCGTTCGAGGCTCCATTCACCGTCGCCTCTTTTCTCGGATCTTCCTCTCCCACGGCCCTCGCGTACTTCCCCTTCTTTCCCTTCTTACCCGGTCCGCTGGCGGTGACGTCGGCATTGAGTTTGTACACCTTCTTGATGCGGGGGATGTCCGCTGATTCAGCTAGGGCTTCGTCGGTGAATGGGACAAGCGTTCCTTGCACGTGCGTCGTCAGATGCGAAGCGATGGAGTCTGCAGAAATGGGCGAGGCTGAGTCCGGTAGGCCGAGCTTGATCGCGAGGAGAGTCTTGGTGCTAGGTTGTATGCCAAAGTGACGGAATGAGTCGGCGATCTGGAGGGATGGGTCATGTTAGTTGGAAGCTTGGGTGAAGGCGCGCACGCTCTGTTCCGGTCCGGTGGCATGAACAAGTGGAAGGAAAGAGTAAATAAATGAATAAATAGAAGCTGTTAACCTACATTATTGTTCGGGTTGAATGAAAAGACGATTTCGGAGTGGACGTTGCGGCTTTTCAGACGGCCGCTCACCATGTCATTGATGGCCCTGGATACGGCTGCGAATACATGTGTGCTCGATAGCATCTGGCGCTTCATTAACACAAATCATGATGCAATTACAGTCGAGGGCATGCAGTACCATCGTGGCATCAAGGAAGGCATATTCGAACTCCGGATTGCCCTCCAGAAGTTGCTGGCGGAGAAAGGAAGCATTCTCTACATCCTTGAACAGCGCGAGATAGATGGGATAGTCTGCAAGGAAGGGTAGGTGGGCAGTGTGCACCAGCGCCATGTTGGAACAAGGCGGCTTAACGAGACCAAACTACGATCTGATGCTTATATGTTTGATCTCCTGCAGAGAGGCAAGGCTGTTCTGGGTCTCCGTGCGGCTTCCGTCTGACTCGATCCTATAAGGTACTCCCCAAAGAACGGTGATCGAGGACGGGAGCGTTGACGGCTCCAAGACTCCGATTTTAGGCCTTGAGAAATGTTTCGGATGCCTCCGAAATTATACCTGTATAGTGGGTAGTCGGCGCGGAGCGGAGGTGTTGGTCTTCTCAAAAATGTTTCAGATCCTGGAGCTTCCTCGTTCTATTTAGTCTCGTCGTTCTTCGAGTAAGGTACATAAATGGATCTAAAAGTAGGTAGTACTTAGCGGAAAGCTAGATCCCGTGACCTGGGGACATCGCAGGTTCAGAAATGATGGCTGTGTCTCATAGGGAAGCCCCTAAAGATTGGCATGCCATGTTTGCGCGTCGGCATATCTCTATATCTCCATTGCGCTTCGAAACAAGACCTATCTTCGTCTTCCACAGCGAATTGCTTTCGCTGGTCCCCAGACAGGCCGCTCGCGTAGTGGGTAGCACGCGCCTCCGCGACCCAGCTGACGTTCCTCACGGCATCCTCCGTATCCCCTCGAGGTCCATCGACGGCGATTGCCATCCCTTGACTGATCATGGGCCCCAAGCGTGCATCTTCTGCCGATGGCCCATCAGCACCCAAACTATCGAAGACTGAGCACAACACTCCGGAGGACTTCTCCAATTCCGTGAAGAAGAAACTCTCGGCGTCTACTCGAACGGGACAGGCTTGCGACCGCTGTAAGGTAGGAAGCTCCCCGTTGCGCCATTGCGCTCCGCCTCGCGCTGAAAGAACAAGGAACTAACCTGGCGCTGGAACAGGTTCGCAAGATCCGCTGCGATGGACGTCTCGGAGGCTGCACGCCGTGCATGCAAAACCACACGCCGTGTAAAACCACCGACCGGATAACAGGCCGAGCGACCACCAGAGGCCATGCGGAAGCTCTAGAGGCCGAGAATGCCTACTTGAAGCAAGTGATCAGTGACCTTCAGGGCCAATTGAGGGATCTGGGCGTTGAGGTTAAGCCGATCACGCCGATGTATACTGGTTATTCCTCCGTTCCAGTACCTGCGTCGCAACCTGCACCATGGGCTGGCATGGGCGACCAAAACCCGGGAGTAGCTCCATGGACGGATCAATCCTCCTTCACAGCCGATCCGCATAACATGCTATCCTACCCTGGGCACACCGCAGATGGTGCTGCGCATCAGAGTATCGAAGAGACTATCCTCAGGTCTCTCCCGGCATACAAATCCGCCTTTCCTGGAGACAATTATCTGGGCGTATCTTCCGGTCATTCCGTGCTTAGTCCGATCAAGGGCATGTCTCTGACGCTCTTTGGCACCGAAATCGATCTCGCAGACTTCGTACCTGATGACCAAGGAGATGACACGTTTTCAACCACCTCGTACCAACATACATTGCGGGTGATCATGAAGAGGGAAGAGGTTGAACAACTGGATTTACCTGCATACGAGGAAGCACATCAACATGCGCTTTGGTATATCCGATCACTCAATCCATACATGCCCATACTGTCCAAACCTGGATTTATGAATCTGGTAAGTCTTTAGCTACGAATAAACAGCACTTTCATACTAACTCTCGCAGCTCTATAGAATTTATCACGAACCCAGCTACACAGCTACAACCGCGGAAATCGTTATTGTGCATATGGTGCTAGCTCTGATCAAGTACCAAGTTGCGATTCGAAACGCCCAGCCAGCCTGGCTTGAAGAAGCCAACAAGCATTATCGCTTTTCTCTTAGCAAAGTTTATGACCTTGTTACCAGCCACACCATAGTGGACGTGCAAGCTATGACTCTGATCTGTATCCATATTCGGAACTTCCCCAAACCAGGAGCCGCTTGGCTTATGTGTCAGATGACCCTCTCTATGGCCATCGAACTCGGTCTGAATCGCTCAGTCAAGGCGTGGGCTGATACCGCACCTAAAAGAGACTCGGAAGAAGTCGAACTGCGCAAGAGACTATTTTGGACAATCCACGGTCTCCATGTAGGTCTGAGCGGTAAGCTCGGGCGTCCAATGCCATTACGGATGGAAGATGTGGACGTAGAGATGCCAGAACCGATGATCGATGCGCTTCCAGACGAGACTCTCACTGATTTCCACCGTTGCTCGTTCCACATAGGAATAATCGCCTCGAAAATGGGAGTCCTCTTCAATCAGATGTATAGCACATTATACGCTGTCCGCCAGCAACCAGATACTTACGAAACTACTCTTCGAAAATTGGAGGATGGATTGCGACAATGGCGAGATAACGCACCTCGTGAACTTACAGATCCGGAACGCATCGCCCCGGAAGATCGCATTTTCTCGCTATATGTTGAATGCTGGGGTGCCGAATACGATCTCCTCCTACATCACCCTGCAGTGTGCCGATCGAGCAATCCGCAAGTCATCTCAGCGAACCTCACTGTTTGCCTGAACGCGAGCAATCAGATGTTGCGGACCGCGGAAGAGTTGCGGAAAGCGCGCAGTCTCGACATACCCTGGATCAACTGCACCACACATATTGCAGCGATCTTTACCGCGCTCTTCGTGCATTCCCAGCGGAAGGACGAACTCACTTCCACCGACCTGCTTCGCCTACGAGGGGACATGGACATGTGGCTGGTGGTTATGGGTGAATTTGGACAGCTTCTCGGGACTGGTCCTCGTCTGCGGAACGCTTTGCAGCAGATCATCGATCGATCGCTGAATAATATCAATGACCATCTCGTGCAGAAAACAGCATCAGCAGCTAGTGCTGCTGCGGCAACCGATGCGCTGACTAACCATCCACACCCAGAAACGCCTGGAGCAGCTCATGCGTTCTCAAGCAATGGTGGCTACGCCCCAGCATTTGAGGGAACCCCCGGTTCTTCTAATGATACCAAACCCTATATACCTCCTGAGGAACCTACACTTACTCCGTCTACGGCCTATCCAGTGGCTCCCTCATCTGGTCCGTATCAGTACCAGGAGCCTTCGGCGACAGTGCCAGCCTATCCTCAAACCAACACCAACGCCTTTGACCAACCAGCCTACTCGGTCCCGGATTCCGATCTCGATGTCGCTCAAGCAGCCCACGCGGCCGCCGTTGCATCTGCCGCCACGGCTACAGCGGCTTCAGCAGCGACGCGACCGCAATCGACCGCCTATATGTACAATCCTCCCGCGCCGACGGCGGGCGCTCCCAGTGCCTCGTCCGGACAGCTGCAAGATGGCATCGCGGCCAACGCAGCATGGAGGCAATGGACGCAGAACGCGGTCACGAACTTAACGCCGCAGGACTTCGCTCGGCCGCAAGACCATCTCTACTCGGCGAACGCGCTGATGGCCCTGGGCGGGCGCGATGCGGCGGCCGATGCGATTACCCCCGGCACCGCTGCCACGCCGGGAGTCACCAGCATGCCTGCTACGATCAATGGACATGCGCAGCCTGTGTGGCCGGTGGTGTCGTACCATATGCAAGACTACTTGCACCAGCAGCCGCAACAGCAGCCGCAACCACAACCGCCGCCGCCGCATGTACAGCCTACACCACCAGCACAACCGCAGGGGCCTGGGCAGCATTCTCATTGATTTGATAGGGAGCCGTATTGGTTTGCCTCGGTTCTTTACCACGGTATTATCTTCCGACTGTTAAGGTGCTCCCGCTTCATCTTTTCCAGTTTTATGGGCGATTGCTTATTTGGGTTGTTTCTTTCCGTCATTGATAGTGATATCACTTCATCTATTCTCCCTCCCTCCACGGAGAAGACACTTTTCAAAAGTGTTTGGGTTCGGCGCATCTCGAAAGTTCTTTCTGCCGCTCAAGGATGGATGGAAAACGCTGGTCTTTTTCTTTCTTGTTCCTGATCCTCTCTTCTTACTTTCTTCTGGTGTCTTCTTGCATCCTCGTGGTAACGGGGGGTGGGAAAAGCCGGTATGGGATTTTTGTTTGGGTGAATCGATTCAGTGATTCTTTTGCTGGTAGGTAGCTGGTCCTGGGAGGATTTCCCACATGACTGTGCAGGCTTGCGGAGTCAGTTGGCGTGCGTGGGCGTTGTTTCATTTCATGGTTGGTTATCTCAGGAGTTCGGACTGCGGCCGGATGATCTCTCAGGCCTTGCGCGGGATTTCAACGGGAGGACTCGTGTTTGAGGCTTTGAAAGGGAATTGGAAGCCTTGAATACCTTCCACGTCTATTTCCCACCTTGTCTGGTACGAGAGGGGATCACCTTTCGTGACGGGTGTCAAGCTCCCTCTCCGCCTTCCCTTTCGGGTGGTGTTCGATTATCATACTCCGTCAGGTACTAAGGTAGTAGCTTGATATCTTTAAACTAAGTCCAGGAACATGCTCTGTCTCCTACTCTTTTCCTTCTTCTGGCGTGAGTCTCTTTTGGTGTCGAAGCGCGTCATCGTCTCAACACGACGATGGCGCCAGGCAAGGCTGGTGGCCGGCCGCGCTTTGCCTGCCTGAGGACTAATCACACAAATTACCTTACCATCCGTGCTATTCTATCCGACTTGGGTTTCAGTAGTTCATTCTATTTCCTCCGGTTCTTCAGGACATCGATCATCCATATCATCGCCATATCTCGCTCGTCTAATCGACACACCTAACAACCCACCCTATATGAGTATCCATCGTTGATAATGAAAACTGAGTGGTCTGTTTCGTCGGATGACAATTCCGATCAGCAACGAGCATGAAAATGAAACAGATGAGCCCCGGAACAGTGCTACTGCTGCTACTGCTGCGCCTTCATCGTGTGGAGAAGAGAGGGGGAGGCTTGGAGGGTTGGAGAAGGAAACGCTCTGACCAACATGGTCTCCCATCCATCCATCTCCTCCCCCGTCTTCTATAAATATATAAATCCACCTCCAATATTCTCAAGTCAAGAGGGCGGGTACTATTGTTCCGCGCTTGCGGAACGGGGGTGCGGAAACATCCTTAGGGTATTTAGCTACTTAGTGGAGCAGACTGCTACTATACTGGTGACGGTAGGTGTGCGCGCATGTGATTATCTTCTTATTATATTGAGGAGCTTGTGATTGTCTGAGTCAGTCAGGAGAAGGAGGACTAGGAGGAGGAAGACGGGGAGGATCCGGTAGGCTGGCGCCTAGGGCAGGTTACCTGAGTACCTACCTTACTCCAACACGGTGTTGATTTGAGAGGAGCTACGATAGTACCGTATGTAAGGGTATGTACTGTATCAAGTTCCCCCACCCACTCACCTTACTCACTCATTCCCCCGTCCACTCTCTTGTTGTTGAGGTGGGGTTGGTTGTTAATGGAGGTTCTTCACGGTGGCCCGTCGCGCTGTTATCACGGACGGTATCGAAGTGGCATGGATGGATGGATGGAGGGGTGAATGGAGGGGGACCAGGTGGGCATTCTCGAACGCCATCGTCTTCTCTCGAGGAGACGGGGTGCTGGGGCCAGAGACCGGGGCGGAAGGCAAGGGTGAGGGCAAGGGCAAGGGCATCTTGCGTATGCAGAGGCAAGGATATCCAGCAGTCGAGGCTCCGCTGGCGGGGAGGGGGGGCCGCGGCGGTCGAAGCAGCAGTGCTGGTCCCCGCTATCGTTTGTCCCACAGAGGATGCAGAGGAGCATGAGAGAGAGAGGCGTTTTTCTTCTCGTCCATACGGATGGGGCTCTTGTCAATCGACTCACAGGGTACGAGAGGCTAAATAACTCTGGGTACGGTAAACAGCTGCTCTGACTATCAGGAGAAAGTGAATTGTATGAATTTCAGCTGCCGGGTCCGCTTCAGCGTTTAGCCCCCCCCCATCCGAACGGCGGACGGCGGGTGGCCGAGGACTAGTGAGCAGTGCAAAGTGCCTGTCCCTTAGCGAATTTCCAACATCCGTCCGAACAAACCACTCGCCGCCGCCCTTCACCAGCACGCCATCCTCCAACTGGGCAGCATCCGCACATCGCACATCCCATCCCACGCCTGTTACCCCTTCCGCCTTCCGCACGCACACGCCGCTGTGTCTTACAGACCGCCCTGCGACCGCCCTGCACAACACATCCCCGAAGCGTCCACCCGTCTCTCCCTCTCGCGTTTTTATATCTGCGCAAGCACCCGCCCGTCCCCCCCTCCCTCCCCTCTTCTTCTTCTTCTTTTTTTTCCCCTTCCCTCCTCACGATGTCCGGGCACTCTGCCAACACCGCGTCCGCCGCCGAGAAGACGGCCACGTCCGCCCATCCGCCCCCAGGCAAGCCCGACCCGACCACCCATGCCTCCCAAAGAAGACTCTCCGCCGCCGCTGCCGCCGGCGCCGCCGAACTCGCCGGTCTTAAAACAAAGCTCAAGAACGCCCTGCGGCAGTTCCCCGACTTCCCCTCGCCCGGCATCCTGTTCGAGGACATCCTGCCCATCTTCTCGAACCCGGACACGCACGCGGCCCTCGTCCGGGCGCTGGAGCTGCACGTCGCCCAGAGCTTCGGCGGCGGCGACGCCCACAACAAGCCCGACGTCGTGATCGGCCTGGAGGCGCGCGGCTTCCTCTTCGGCCCCTCGCTGGCCATGCGCCTGGGCGCCGGCTTCGTCCCGGTGCGCAAGCAGGGCAAGCTGCCTGGCCCGACCGAGACGGCCGGCTACAAGAAGGAGTACGGCGAGGACTTCTTCCAGATCCAGAAGGATGCCATCAAGCCCGGTCAACGGGTCATCATCGTGGACGACATCATCGCGACGGGTAAGTTGTACTGTTTCCCTGCGTCCGCTGGGCGCTTTTGTGCAGAGCAGACCCTTGCGGCAACGTACAGCGCTAACGTTTTCTATTACCACAGGTGGCTCTGCCGCTGCGGCTGGATCGCTGGTCAAGCAGCTCGGAGGTACTCTGCTCGGATACGTCTTCCTTCTTGAGCTGGACTTCCTCAAGGGACGCGACAAGCTGGATGCGCCCGTCTGCACCCTGCTCTCGGGCCAGGAAAAGTCCCTGGAGGAGCAGCGGAAGGAGTCTTCCTAAATCATATTTTTTCTCTCGTGCAACATACTATTCCTACGACTCTCGGATCTATTGACGTACACGCACATATACACGCATCATTTGCGATCTACAATTGCTGGCGTTTTTTGGGGGTGGCTTGTGCCTGGGTACTATCATGCATGGAACTGGGATGGAGGAGGGGTAATCCGGGCGGGAGGCTGGTCTTTTCTGTGAATAGAGAGGGGGGTTTGAGTCGCAGGGGATGGATCGCGCCCCTCAAAAAAGTCTCAGTTATATATATCAACAACCGGGTTATAAAGTCTACAACTCTGAGCAATTGAATCTCGAATGATTTGTGCTCCTCTGCACCAATGATACGATATAGGCGCCCCTGCTTGGGAGAAATGTCTCTCCTTCGGCGTGATGGCGCCGGGATGTTTTCACCCCCTCCGAACCCCTCCCAGCCCTGTACTGTACCCCACCATATAATCCCTAACCCCACCTACTAGGTACGCACCGATTTCGCTCTCCGTTCCGACTGACTCTCATGTCTCTACGCGCAACCACCACCCTTTCCCTCCGTTCACTTCCTCGACACCTTCTCAGGCCCCCTCTCGTCCTTCGCACATTTCCCTCCCCAACCAGGCATTTCCACATCACCTCCGCAGCCATGTCCGACGTCAAGAAGATCTTCTCCCCCAAGGCTTGTCCTCGTACGTCTCTTGGAGCTCCCCTCACCTCCTCCGGTGTCCAGTGTGACTCGACCACGTCTGCTAACGAGAACGCCTTCTACAGCTGCCGGACCTTACGTACGTTCGACTTTTTTCCTTCTTCTCCTTGTCTTCCCGGCGATCTTCTACATCACGCAATTATGTCCTCGTCACCGTGCCGCCTCATTCCCCGGAGAAGGCTTCGCTGCACACCATCCCGACAGCGCCGCAATCCCCGCAACGTGCCCGCCTCACCTAGCAGGCAGGCATTGTCCATAGGCGGGCATTCAGCCTTCCCCGGACAACACTAACCGCACATCACAACACCACTCCCACTACCACCACCATGTCACAACAGCCTGCACCCCCCTCCCTTCCCTCGTGCCTGCAAGCCACAGCCACAGCAGCTGCACAATCACGCAACCCAATACACCTTCTCGCGCTGCCATTCCCCGATCACCATTGTTTCTCATCACTCCCTCCGCCACCGTCTCCTATCACTATCACAGATCACAAATCACAAACCGATATCACCTGTTTTTAGTTTCATTGATGTTTCTCTCTTCCCGCCCACTCACGTCAACATGATCTGAGGACCTCACGCCCTCCGCGAACTTAACTGACTTCTTTCCTCTTTCCTCCCATCACGAGCAGACACAAGCCATCCAAGCCGGCCAGACCCTCTACGTCTCCGGCCAGATCCCGGCCGACAACCAGGGCAATCTGGTCGAGGGCAGCATCGCGGAGAAGACCAAGGCCTGCTGCGCCAACATCGCCGCCATCCTCGAGGCTGCTGGCACCGACGTGACCAAGGTGGTCAAGGTAAGTGATGGAAGTTGTCAGAACGAGAGCAATTGGGAGTATGTTTCACTCGAGTTTTTCCGGATCAGCTGACATTTTTCTTTCCTTCTTTCTTCTTCCGTCTCTCAGGTCAATGTCTTCCTCGACGACATGGCCAACTTCGGCGAGATGAACGGAGCGTACGAGCAGTTCTTCGCGCACAAGCCGGCCCGGAGCTGCGTCGCCGTCAAGCAACTGCCCAAGGGCGTGCCGGTCGAGATCGAGTGCGTGGCTTACGTCGGTAAGAGTGACTCCTCTTCCAGCAAGCTCTAATGTGTGAAAGAAAGAGAAGGAAGCAGTAGATCTTCATTGCTCTCCTCTGCTCTTTCTTCTTTCCGAGATCTCTTTCTTGCTTCATATCCCGTCCATCTCTGTCAGATTGTGTGTTGACTTCTCTCCCCTCTTCTTCTACGTGTTTTGCTGTGGTCAACAGCGTAGGTTACTTGTTCTTCTTCTTCTGGGACTTGAAGAATGGAGCGCTCCTCTCCGGGATGACTGGAAAAATCAGAATGTACATACATCCGGTATGTACCGAGAAAACAAAAGCAGTCACTCCGATTCTTCATTTGAACTTCGCTGCATTGCGATTGAACGTGATATCTTACTCTTTCTCCCTCAATGGAGTCAGTTTCATCATCTACATCTCACAGCATATCGTATTGGATTTTTCAGCCTCGTCAGTACACACTAGTCATCGGTTCAGATTTCCAACAGCCCAAAAAAGTTTTTCATTTATTTCAGCAAAGTGTTTTTACGTGAAGAAGATGTGTCTGCAGGATGGACACACAAGAAGAGAAAGGTCGGCTCTGGGATGAGAGAGAGCGAAAACCGAGAAAAAGGTATTTACAAGAACGAGGACGGACGACACGGAAGGAGGGGGGCTAGGGAGGGGGGAAAGAAGAAGGAGAAGGTCGTCCCGTTCGTTTCCCATGTGAACGGCGTGAGCATCAGCGTCAGCATGAGCATGAGCATCAGCGTTCGCAACATTCCACCCCGCGCGGGCCACATCAAAAAGAGAAGACGTTCGTGTCGACGGTCGTTTAGAAGGAGAGGGTAGCGCCCGCGGTGCCGACGACGGCCGCCTTGACGTTCGCCGAGCCAAGCAGGGTGTAATCATACGGCATGGACGTCAACGTGCCCTCCTCCGCGGTGTTCTCCGCATCACCAAAGTCGTTATCGTTCGAGACGGCATAGCCATCATCGGTGGAGTACAGCGGCTTCTTGCAATCGACAAAGACATTGCTCTCGACCAGCAACTGGGCGCCATCGCGGGTGTTGATGCCATCGGAGACGTTGAGGTAGTAGTTATTAAAGATATGCCCCGTGCCAAAACGGTACGAGGGCCCACGGGAGTTGAGGTTATACCAGTAGTTGTTGGCGTACGTCACGGTCAGATGGCCGGTATCCTCATCCCCGTTCGAGTCCGAGTGACCCACCAGCGAGCTCTTCCAGTGGTCGTGCAGGAAGCTGTTGGAGACGGTGACGTAGTCGCACGCGTGCGTGATGTCCAGCAGCCCGTCGTAGTAGTCCTTGTCGTGGTCGCGGTCGGAGGACAGGTCGACGTGGTCGATCCAGATGTTGCTGCTCGCTTGCAGCCCGATCGCGTCGCCGTTGTCCGCCAGCACCTTTTGGATCGTCAGGTTGCGGATGATGACGTTTTTCTTGCTCTTCACGCGCAGGCCGAGGCCGATGAGCTCTGGTTTACGTACGGGTTAGCGGGTGTGGCTGGGAGAGAGGGAAGGAAGGGGAGGGTACGCACTGGCATCCGAGTTCTTCCCCACGATCGTCTTGTTGGACCCGATCTTGACCTCGGCCGCCTCCTCGATCGTGCCGTCGACGACGACGACCCGGGCCTCGTCGTCCGTCACCGCGGCCGTGAACTGGGCGTAGCTGGTGACGGTGGTGGTCGTGCCGCCGTTGCCGCCGGTGGTTCTGGACAATGCATATCTCTGGTCAGCTTTCGATGTTTCTTGGATGGAGGGGGGGAGGGGGGAGGGAGGAGAGGGATGCGGATGCGGATGCGGTTCCCTTCCCTTCCTTCAGGTACAGTACATACCCTCCGTTCAACGTCGCGTAGCCGACCGTCGGGGTCTCCGTGATAGAGGCCCGCTTGGCCAGGTCGGCGCGCTTCTCGTGCTCGTTCTGCGTCCGCGTCGGCGCTCCCAGCGCGACCTGCCCCAGCGCAGCTAGGGTGGCGATGACGGTGGTGGGGGTGAAGTACATGATGATGATGATGGTAAAGATGGATAGGATTGATAGAAAAGACGGTCCGTCAAGGACGACTGGTGAAGGTGGAAAGGAAGGAAGAGAAGAAGGGCTGGAGGCTTGGAGATCAGATAGGAGTACTCAGTCAGGCTTGCTGCCCGTTCTTTATATATCCTCTTCGAGCTCCCTCCCTGTATGTATAGCATCAGGGGATGGATGGCATCAGGGGATCCGGGGGGGTGGGAAGGGGAAGACGCGTTTGTTTCTCCTTCACCCATACCGTCTTCGTTTCCGTTTCCGTTTCACACCCCAAGCATCCAAGCCTCCCCCCCAGCTGGCGCCGACGGCGTATATTCCTCCATCCGGAATTATACATATGGAAGTTAGGAGCGGGAGGCCGGGGAAACTTCCCACGATCACGCCGTGTTTTTTCCTTGTCTTCTTCTTCTTTGGATGCTTCGAAACAGGAGGTTGGGCTTGGCAAGGCACGGCAAGGCTTGGATGGGGCGGGGAATGGGTAAACGAGCGAGCGCTAACGGTGTGTGACGGGGATGGCGTCGCGAAACGAACCAACGAACGAACGGAACGAACAAACGGGTGGGATGAACCTATAGAATACCACACCTTTTTCCTGGGGAGCACTACTATAGGCTAGCTTTCCCTATTTTATATAGTATCGTTAAACGGCGCGTTATAAACGCTTAGTATTTCCTAATTTATTATTTACTAGAATAATAAAAAGTCTTCTTATATAGTAATAAGTCCTCTAGTATATAGTATATAGCTTATTTATAGTATATAACTTACTCTTACTACTCCTTACTACTACTATATATAGCTTTACTTATTATATATAATATCTTTTACTTCTAATACTACTATAGTTTCTATTATTATTATTACTTTTTTTATATTTATTTCTATTACCTTTATTATTATTATTACCTTTATTACTACTATTACTTTTATTACCTCTATTACGTCTAGCCCTTCTAATTAATATATTTTAGATAAGTCTATTATAGATAAGACTATTTAAACGAATCTACTTTAGACTTTAATATTTTAAATAACTTTAACTCGGCTTAAATATTCTACCTTAAGGCTCCTCCCGAAGCCCTATATTTATTATATAACGATATATTAAATATAATATATATATTTACTCGTAGCTTTAAGTATAAAGTTAGTATCTTAAAGAGTTAGAAGAATAAGGATAATATCCCTTATAAAAAACTTCTTTATTATATATAAGTAGGCGCTTTAAAGAATATATAAAAGCTTACTAATAGTTAATAGATATATTTATAGTATAGTTTAAAGAAGGATAGCTACTTAATAAATATCTACCTTATTACTAATAATATAGAGTCTCTTTAAAGAGTATAGAGAATTTAATACTATCTTAGTAATACTAGCTATAAGTATAACTACACTTTAATATCTATAATTATACTACTTAGTTATAAATACTAGACTTATATAGAATAAGTACGCTAGGTAATTATATATTAGAATAATATAAGTATTAAGCCCGCTTATATAATTAAATTACTTTAAAGTATATATCTAGACCTTCTTATTATACTAAAGAACGTTTTAAATAAACGCTTATACTACTACCGCGAATAACTTTAAATATAAACTATTCCTAAGGTATTCTTTATAAACTTATAATAGTAGGGGTTCTAGTACTTATATATACTTAATTAGGACGAGCGTATCTATCTTCTACTTATTATACTACTAAGAGTACTTAAGTATATAAGGAAGTTACTATATATCCTACTACTTAACTATATATATAGAATAAATAAATACCGCCGCTTAGTTCTTAATATTATATATATCTCTAGCTTAAATTAAATAATTTAAGTAGGTATTATACTACTACTAAATAAATAAGAAGTAATATATATCTAGGTACTTAAATAATACTATAAAATACTTTATTAGGAATAAATTACTTTATTAGGTATAGTTATTTTAGACTATAAAAAGGCTCTTTTAAACTCTATTAACCGCGTTCTTCCTAAGGTAGCTTTACTTATCTATTATTAGTATTAAAATAAGGATATAATAGCTTATATACGCCGCTTTATTAAATTATAAGTTATTACTAATAATTAGTTTACTAAATATCTAATAATATAGAAATAGCTTAATATATACTATAAATATATAAACGCTAAGACTAAGGAGGAATTTAAGGTAGCTTATTAAGAAGTAACTATTAGGGGCTTAAGGCTAAAGAGGCTAAAGACTCGCTTTACTAAAGGTAAGGCTTTATAAGCTAATATATAACTATTACGTACTTATATATATAACCTCCTAGGGGTACCGTACGAACTAGCGAGCCTCCTTATACTATTAACTTTCCTTTCTTAAATAATTCTTCTTATCTTATAGTTAATCTATTAAGCTATTCCTAGCTGCGGTTTAGACTGTAATAGTAATATAATTATACTATTACTATAAATAATATCTTAAGAAGAAGTAGTAGATATATAAGGAGTAGTAGATATATATAGAGAGATATATTATATTTTAGATAAACTAATATACTTACTTTAGCTATTAAATATCCTCTCGTTTAGAGGCTTTATATACGAAGCTTAAAAAAGTAATTAGAAACTTCTCTAATATCTAGATATTTATATAGTAGCTTTAACTATTCTAGCGATAGCTATTTATAAAGCTTAATCTTATTAAAAATATTAATAATAAGCTTATTATCCCCTAGGAGCTTAGGAACTCGTTTTATTTAAAGATTATTTATATTATCTATTACTATACTTTTTAGTTAGTAGATAATAAGCGCCGGTATACTAATAAGGAGTTTAAAAAGAAAAGGAAAGTAGAGGCTTAGTTTAAATACTTTAAACTAAGCTCTTATAAGCTAGTAAAGTAACGGGTTTACAGCTATTTATATAGGTATTTATTTATAACTCTTCTAGAATAAGTAGAAGTTCTTATACCTTAGTACTTCTATATCTTCTAGTAGATTAATCCTAAAACTACTCTTACTAAAGCTAATAAGAAAATCCTAGAGCTAGTAACTCTTCCTTATTAAGTATAAGCGCCTTACTAGCGCTAGCTAGACTAGGAGCCCTTATTACTATATACTTAATAATAAGTATCTATAGATACTAGTATTTAGAGGATAAGGTATAAGCCTCTTCTTTTAAAATAAGTTAATTAATTATATTTAGCTACTCCTCTTCTATCTTTTTTACCTTAGATATAATAGCCGCCTATATTATAAGAGTATATATAAATTATTCCCTCATCGTAAATAAAACTAGTTATTTAAATACTTAATTTACAGCTTATATATTAATAGCCGCCTTAATAATTTATCTATAATATACCTTCCTTCTATATAATAACTAAGCGGATAACTAAACGAATATATATAATAATATATTTAATTTAAGCTCCTTAGGAAGTAAGCTAATATCTATTACTACTACTACTACTACTACTACTACTACTACTACTACTACTACTACTACTACTACTACTACTACTACTACTACTACTACTACTACTACTACTACTACTACTATTACTACTACTTACTTAAAATATACTAGTTTTTTAATATCTAATAGCTCTACTATCCTCTTAAATACTACTATTACTTACTTTATTACTACTTCTACTATCCTCTTAAATACTACTACCGCCTACTTTAAAACTACTTTATTATTAAAGTAGTATTTCTTATACTTCGTTTAGTATATATCTATATTAGATTATATAATAGTATAATACTTAGCTAGTAGAGAGTAGTATATAGCTATATTTATAATACTTAATACTATACTAGTATAGTAGGATATAACTTATAATATTTAAGCTAAAAAGTAAGATAGCTCGTTAATAACGCTATTATAATAATTACTAACTAAGTATTAGTAAGTTATAGCTTATAGTCTAAGCCTCCTACTAGCTAGGAAATTAATATAACTTATTAATAATACTACCGTAACTACTACTAGTAGAGCTATTAGCTTAAAGAGTAATATAACTTATTACTAATACTATTATAACCGCCTAATAAAGTTACTACTACTTAATACTTTATTAAGGTCCTTAAATAGGAGCTCTTATACTTACTTAATATTATTTACTATTAACTATTAACTATCTACTACTAATTACTAACTATTTACTATCTACTACTACTAACTACTAATTATCTACTATTACTATTACTACTATTTATTATCCTTCCTACTCTTTCTTAACCCCCCCTTAATCTAAATACTTTAATATATAGCTTATATCCGCTAAGACGCTACCGCCGCCTATTAAAAACTACTAGAAATAGCTTAGTTAGTCTAGATATAAAGTAATAGAAGTATAGGAGGCCCGCTAATAAAGTAGGCTTAGAGAGATAGTTTCTACTCCTATATAAATAATAGGAAGTATATAACTACTTATTTAAAGTAAGGCCTTTCTAATAGTTTTAAAAAAATAGATAATATATATTATTTACTAAGGCCCTAGTACTTATCCTACTAATCCTATACTTAGTATAGAAGACTTTATTTAATATATACTTATTCTCTCTCCCTCTTTAGTATATTCTAATTAAAGTAGTACCCGCTTCTAGAAGAAGCTTAGGACTATTCCTAAATATTTTAAATACTTCTTATTATAGGTAATTATACCCTCTTAGGCGAACTACCCTCTTAGTATAGACGTTACTAATTATTTACTATATAACTACCTTTATAAATATACTTTTATTTAGTAATAGGTAGCTAGCGTAATATATATATATATATAGAAGAAAATAATAAATAATAGTACTATAATTATAATATATACTCTCCCCCCCTCTTATTTAAAGTAATATTTATACTAATAATCTAGGCGATAGGAAAGGGCCCCCGCGCTATATTAGTTAATATCCTATAATATATACTTAATACTTTTAAAATTAACTAGGAGATTATAAGTAATAAATCTTCTCTTATTTAAAGCGAGTATTAATATAAGTAGCTTTCCTTACGTAAAATACGAGTTAATATCCTAAATTTTATAATAGGTAAATTAGAGTATCCTAATAAGGATATAGTAGAAGAATAGCTTATATCTCTATATATATAGCTCGGTTTAAACGATTAGATTTACTTAATTTTAAGGGCTTTTTTAGTAGTTTTAAGGGCTTCTTTAGCTTCCTAGTATTATATAGTATTAAAAAATAATAATATTAAATTTAAATGGAGTAGCGCCTAGCCCCTACTTCGCCCAGAACGCGCCGGCTTTAGCCTATACTATATACGGTTAGTAATAATATACTATAGTACTCCCTAGGAAAAAGGTGTAGTGTTCTATAGGTTTATCCAACGGGTGGGGTGGGGCCGAGGAGCTTTACCTCTTTTATTACTAAGAGGGGGCTTGGCTGGGGTATAACGTATTAAAGGGGGATTGTTCGGCCTTGTCCGCCACTGTTATTAGGGGGTGATGTCCATGTTCCTTTTACGTACTGACCGAGGACGACTTGGAGTAGGCGCGAGCGGTCAGAGTAATTCCTATTCACATACCTACCTTCCTCAAGCACCATCTCGCAAAAGTACTACCTATCGAGCGCAGCGCAGGCGCTCAGACCGGAGCGCTTCTGGTCGCTCCCCTTCCCCCCTGGCCCTCGGCTAACCAACAGTGCGTGGACGAGTAGTCCGACGTCGTTTCAGTGACAGCATGAAACACCACCTCGGAGCAGCGAGCGGGAGAGGAGGCCTGGCTTGGCTTGGCTTGGCCCTAGACTGGCATCCTGCCATCCTGGCATCGATTAGATTAAGGGAGGGAGGGGGTTTGAGTATTTAGATATGTATAGTAACTAAATACCTCTGACATCGCGCTTTCGGACCCTAGCACTGGAAGGGAATTTCTCCGGCGTGGATGCATGCTTGGCACTCTATATTTATATATAGTATGTATAATGGAGTGTTTATATTCGGAGTCTAATGAATATACGGCACCGTCCGCCCGCGAGCCCGCTGCGCGTTTAGGATTTCGTTATCCGATTTCGGCACATGGGGGGTGGAAGAACCTTTGCAGAATGGGTTGACAGCCTGGTGGGTTGATAGTGGGAAGAGGGAGGCCCAAGGTTTTATTCAGGGGGAAAAACAAATAAACATTCAGAATAACTCTTACTTATATAATGTTTCTTCGTTTCACAGTAGTATGCTTTCTCCCTTTGTGACCGAGACAATCAACAGGAAAATGAGGTAGTAAAAAAAAAGCAAAAAAACATACAGCAGCAGGTATTCGCTAATGGTCACCCACTTAACTACTAATCTGCCGGTAGGTTGCTTAACTTTGGAAGAGCGGACGGGGTTCCGTGTTCTCAACCTCCTATGGCCGTATGTGCTAGAAAATGCATATTCAGGCTTTATAAAGGGCAAACGTGCTGGCACAGTAGGATCTCAAGCACTACCTGGTCCGTTCAGCCGCTCTGCGCGCCTCATGGCGACAAGGCAATGTTAATCCTCCTGAGTAGGCCACATTGATATCATACATGACATAATGCCATTAGCGTTACGCAAAGACTCCGCAAGCGCCTTCGGACTGATGATATACCTAGACTCTCAAACGGCTGCTGGATAGGAAACAGTCACATAAGCACTCCGCCTTGTGATGCCTGAGGCAAGACGCAAGGCTGAATTCTCCGACGGCAATGTCAACGTCAACTCTCGCCTGCTCCCCAACCGCGCAGCAGCGACTCAAACCGCGGTTACCGGAGGGTATGGCACTCACACAGTGCGTGTGTCGTAGTCACATACTACGGTTCGCTTGCGTCTGGTACTCGACCGGACCCACACGCTCCTGGCTCGTCACTCGAACCAAGGACAGGAAAGGCGGATTCGTGTGCATGCTATCTTCTACTACTTTTTGCCTCGGTGCATCCATTCCCTGCGTCCAACTGCAGAGGAGTGCACAGAACTAATTCGCCGTCAGCAGCTCGCTGAGAGTATTAGTTTCTTCTGTGGTCCGGGGTTCGGATCAGCGGAAACGCGGCAAAGGAAGCAACCGCGGGTCCTCAGCTTGGAACGCGGCTGTTCGACGCGGGAGGGCTCTTGCACTAGAAGATGTCGGCAGTGATTTGCAGGGCGCAGCGCAACAGGGCGTCCTCACTGAGCCCTGGAGCCTCCAACCGATGCTCACTGGGCCCCAGAAAAGGGCTGGTTGGTAGCTCTTGGAAAGCAGAGGGGAGCTGTGCGACGTGTGATCGAGGCGGGGGGGATGGGCGGGCATGCGCGGGAGCCTGGGGGGTAGCGTGGCTGACAGACGGCACTGCCCGCTGCTGTGACCCGGTTGTCTGCCGGCTCCCTTTCAGATCCTTTTCCTTTCTCTGCGTTGCCTGCACCGCGGGGAAATGAGGCTTGCAGTGAGCACGATGGGTGCCGCCGCCGGAGTGTGAGCCTGTTACACCTGAGACGAGGCGTTGGACTGGGAACGGAGCACCATGGTTGGAGCCGCGTGTATCGTCCTACCTGGCTAAGCTTAGTTCCAAGACGCAGAGGGAGGAAAGGTTAGAATTCATGCTATGAAAAAGTCGCTGCGAGACCTGACTTCAGAGCGCTAACATGGGGCTGTGAGGCTGTCGACTGATTTTAAGGTCTTCTTCTTGCCTCCCATCCAGATATATCCATTCGCTCAACGACGATCTCTCCATGAGGAGACCCCACGCCTGTACCAACCAACTACACATCTGATATCAGACTACAAGGAGGCTATAGAGAGAATGTGGTCTGAAAGCGCTCCACGTGGTTGGAGGAGAGAGCTCATGTTCAAGACGCCGTACGCCCGGTTTAGGTAACTTCACCCTTAACACAGAAGGACGACGTGGCAGGCGGCTCTTGGTTTGTGCGCACTAGTACGCCACCCGCGTCGAAACGGCTTGAAGAACTGTCCTCCAGTCTGGGATGCTCCACAGGGCTATGTCGTCGATAAGCCCTGGCGTACTTGGTGCGAAATGGGGACATTCGAGGGTTCTTGTACAACAGGAAATGTCAATCTTATACGGGGGATTTGGATCTATAGTCGGTTCACTATGACGTCCCGTTCACGATGTGAGATGTGTATGGAGATTAGCGCCTCAAAGAAGTGCCATACAGGAAACAGAGGCCTTCACTGGGCAGTTTGGTCTTACTGGGTACCTGCTGTGACACGATTTTTCACAGGTTACTTGGGACTACACAAAAAGTGATTACCTACACTATCACTACTCGATTGGTACGGACAGGGAACCATCTCGCCTAGGTATGCATACATTACAATGTGGAACTCAAAGCTATCCGTCAGCCTCACTAGCCTAGTGACGGCGGAGGAGGAGTATCAAGTGGCTGATATATTGCTTTCTTGATTCTGATTCGAAGATCAATATCATCGGAGCATGAGACTCGAGGTTGAAGGTCCACATACCTGCTTTCAATGCCGTCCAATGCTGGCGCGACAGAATCCGTCGTTGGAGTCAGAGGTGTGGTTGCGGTCGCGATGATGGCCCTACCTATAGACTGTTCCTAAACAGAGCGCAACACTCCATGACCTGCTTCACTGCTGTGCGCCCCTGCAACCCGCCAAAAAGACCAGTGACAAGCTCGTTACATTCGTAAGAGCACCATCTGGTTTGGTGCACGAGAATAAGCAAGGCGCATCCGACGCTGGGAAGGGAGCGTCAGTTCCAGAGAGGCTAATCCCGCCTTTGTACGTGATCCGCAAATAAAGCGAAATCGAATACACTCAAAGAACTTCTGTGGCCTGGTTATGATAACAAAGTATCTGCGTGCATAGCCCTCTTTGAGGATGGGTTTGCACCGTCCTCTGAGAGAGTGACGAGATGGCTCGCCTTTAACAATGCTGCGACGCTATTTTCGATAAACAATATCATGTGCTTGCAGAGCAACATCTGCCGCCACCGATAGCGTAGGCCAGGATATATCAGATTTTGGAAGACATGTATACAATCCCAAGAAGGACAGTGCTTTTGAAAGGTGAGACTACTTTACATAATATCGCTCCTGTGTACAAGACCGCGTAAAGAAGCACAAGGGAACACCGCGGTTGTCTTCGCCTTCTTTATCTTTCTCCGCCCTCCTCACCAGACAGTAGTGAGAGCCAAACCTATGCATGAGATATTCCATGAACTCTAGAGAAAACCAAAATCAATGGGGGTAGAAAGACCCTCAGGCAGCTGTGCGAGTGAATTGATTGTGCTAGCGAAGACTGCTGGTCTAACCATGCTGAACAGGAAAATGAAGTTCAAGCCGCTCACATTGGTCCCGTCATTGTATCTTCAATCACATACGCAAATTCGCAAAGCTCGTCGTCGGAGTGTTAGCGCTCGCGCAGGTATCCATATAGAGTGCGGGAGGTGTTTGAGGCGACATGGGAACGTTCTCCGATCCAGGACTCGTGTAAAAGAGGGGTTCTTCTGCACTACCGAAATCGTATGGATAACCGTCAACCATGTCGGTCATTTCTGGTGTTGCGCCAGACTCGGGAGTTGTAGGACATGACCAACTGCCGAGGTCTTGGTATGATGCGTAAGACAATACTTCCTCATCCATGCCCAGGCCTCCAGTATAGTGCTCTGGCGTACCTTGCACATTTCGCGCGGTTTCATCGTCGAAAAACATAGGCGTGGGGCTGCGATATGGGTGGTATCGGATGGAGGGAGAGCCAAGTTCTGGCATCGGCGCTTGAGACTTTGGGGCGCTGCGGTTGTGTCTAGCCGACCGTCTGAGGCGACCGGATGACGCCTTGGTTACTTGACCATCGCGTAGTCGAGAAGTCTGTCTCGAAGGCGCAAGATCATGGATGTATGTTTTCTTGTTCGCCAATTTAGTCCGAAACCTGGTAGTGGATTTGACGCCGTTGCGGATAGCATCCTGCGTCAACCTCCACTTGTATCCCTTCTTGTCCTCCTCAGAAAGCTCCACTTTTTCGAAAGCCTGAGGTGGTCAGTATTGTGACGACGTGAGAGAAGCAAGATACCTACCCCATTCATGGACAGATTATGACGAATGCTATTCTGCCATCCTCTAGTTGCTTTGTTGGCGCCCTTGTCGGTATTCCTCTCAAACCATTTGTAGATGTCGCGCAAGACCATGGTGTAGTTGGGGGCTTGGAGGAGCGCTCTATAGATCAGTTGCGCATAAGGCTCGTCCTTGTTGCGGTTGTTTCCAAGTGTCGTATAGCGCTGGTAAGCTTCGTCAATTGGTGGACTGCCATCACATAGTTCTTCCTCGACTTCCATTAGGGATTCCAGTGGATAAGGAGCAGTAACGTAATGCTCATACGAAGGAGATCGAGCTCCTAGATAGTGTTCTCCATACCCATCGGGACATTGGTCGAAGCTGTCGTTGAATGTGTCTGAACTCGGCTCTGCCGACTCGAATTTGCTTGGTTCTACCTCATAGACGGACGGATGGTAGGATTTAGTCTCTTGCTCTTGCTTTCTGATATTGAACATTGGAATTGTGCGGGGGCAAGAAGACTCCATGCTCCCGTTCAGGCTTTCATAATGATAGCCCGAGCATGGAAACGGTTGCATGTATCTGTCCCAATCCGAGAACGGAGTGAGTGATCCAGTCGGACTACCATAGCGTGGAGCAAGCTGGTAATTTGGCCATCCTGGTTGGCTGGACGGGGTATGAGTCTCCCATAGGGGTATATCACCCTGCGAGGTCTGGCGAAATGATATTGTAGAGGAACATGATTGCTCGGGGCGTTGGTTTCTATGAACCATCAGGGATATGGTGGGAGGTTCAATCGAAGATCCGATCGGAGACGTCATGATCTGAGGAGTGAGATTCCGCTCTATTGGTTCGGAAGGAAGAAAGGTCGGGGATGCCCTCGGAATAGAGAACTGACGAGGATCCGTGTCTGGCATTTCTCGTTGACTCACTCAGGGCAAAACAGGGCGAGTGAACAGGATGATGTTCTGAAGCAGCGTCTCCTTGGAAGCAAATGGCAGCGCGATGACAGAAGGCTGAGTGAGGAAGATGTTACAGGAGGGAAGAAGCGACATTTGAGACGTTTCTATTGAACAATACCAGATCTTTTGGGATCTGCATGCGCACAATCGGTCAGGCTGCAGGCTGCCAGCGCATGGGGACTAAGGGTCTTTCAAGCAGGAATCCCTTTGGCAGCAAACTGTACCTATCTGAAGACCTCGGAGGCTAGTGGGACAATCGCGCCGTAGGACAAACTGACCGACTTGTCTGGGACATGCAGGCTCAGCCATGCAAGAACGGACAGTGCAGCGATTCGCACAGACTTGTACGTTGGCAAGGGTGTGTGATCGATCATTCGTCCTACCGTGGAAGAGGGAGGACCAAGCATTTCTCGGGACAGGGTCTGCCATCTGAAGCCTCCGGATACGTGCAGGACATGCAGGACAACATGCAACAAGCTATGTCGCTCATTGACCAGGTAGCCCTGCACCATGCAGCAAGGCAGAACAATGTTGACCGACGAACCTGTCGGCCTCTCTACGATGCTTCCAGAAAAGCCCGCTGTCACACAGGTCTCTCCCGTAGGAATTGATCCCGTCATGCCGGCGGGGAAGGACCCAGATATCGAGCCTAACAAGTATCAAGTGGCTGTCCTTGCCTACTTGCGCAGCGGAACGTTTGCCTAGTCCATAGGACTTTCCTACGCCCCTCTTGCACGTGCACAAGTACCGATTTGCTCCCCAGGTGAACGGCTATTCGGAACAGCCTTAACCCTGGACACGGACGGGGCCGCGGTCGACGGGATAGCTTACCCACGTCCAGGGCTCTCCTCGGAGAGGTACTAAACAAGCAGCGGAACGCGGTGAACAAGCCGAGACGACGCGGAGATCTGAGACATCTGGATGCCTTAGTCACGAGTGCCACATCAATGCGTCCTGGTAGACTATGTACACCTCATAGCGATCTTTCCATATCCGTGAATCTGTTGTTCGTTGGACCCAAGCGCCACTAAGAGTGTAAGCTAAGAAGCTACTTGTACATTGTGTAGAGCATTTAGTTACCGGAAGAATGACCGAGGGCTCGGAAGCCGTTACGCTTCATGGAACCGTAAAGCTGCACCGTGAAGCGATAAGTCACCCAACATCCATTATTTACGGTAGTAGATCTGGACCAGAGGTTAGCACAACAGCACTTGCACAGGCTATAATCTTGATACACACCTTCTTGAATTGGAAATGAAGCTGTAGAATGCCCTGTTGTCCCAGTTTTTTAGCTTCCGAAAAGACCATGGGATGAACTAATGGAATAGTTCGACTAGGGAAGCTCAGGCCTACCTTGTCAAAATTGCTTTTGAAACCACGTTCTCGTTTGGCGCTATAGTCCCACTCCTTGTCCACAATTCTGAAGGCGATGTCTTCATAGGGTGGTCCAGCTATGAATCGGATCAAGCAAGTATCCTCCTCACCAGCAGGTGCGAATGATTGCCCTCGTTTCCTGCCATTTTCACGTTCAATGCGGTATGTCGGTGCCTTGGTCTTGTCGATAAGATCCGGGTAGAAGATATTGAACTTATAGCCCTGAACCACTTTAGGAGGAGGATTGTCATGGTCGTAGTGCGTTTGGTTGTATTTGTTCCATTCGTATCCCATCTGGACTCTGTTGAAGTACTTTGGCTTTCGCGGTCGATACTTGTTCGCCCATTGAGGCTTTTTCTGGGACACCACTTCCTCTTCTCCGGCAAAAATTTCCTCATCCTCTCCCACGCCACGGGCAACTTCACGTTCGTAGAGAGCCATAGTGGCTTTTGAAAAATCGTCGTCCCGTGTAGCCGCGAATCGAGAGAGTTCAGAAGGCTTCTCTTGAGGCTTCGAAATGGCGGAGGCCGTCACAGCCGTATCAGTCTTCCTCTGCCGCATCGGTACAAAGCCTAACTTCAGCACTTTTCGCCTTTCATCGACCTAAATTATCGAAGTTAGAGTCATTCTGTAAACTTCCAGATCTGCATTCTTACAATCTTGTTCAAGAATGTGCTCTCTTCGTGAGACTCCAGGGATTTCTCTTCAGCTCTTAGTTTCAAAGAAGGCTCCGGATCTAGTTGCTCCCTTAGGTCCATGATATCCGTGCATGCCGATATATGAGGCGTATCCTGCAGGATCAATCGCATCTTCTCCTGCACCAACAACGCTTCCTCTTTCTGTTGCCTCCGCAAACCTTCTAGGCGACTATTGATGATTGCCTGCGACACCTTTCTCAGCTTTGCCTTCGCCTTCCAAACTATAAGACTACGAAGGAGGTGCTCCCAGTAGTCGACATCAATTGGCTCATTGGAATCCAGTTTCCGTCTTATTTGCTTTTCGAGTGTACTTAGTTCTTCGTAAGATTTCGGACTCAGGAGGCGATCGATGTCCGCAGAAACAGAACTGACACCACGTGCCTCAGGGGCGGAATTTTTCGATTTTTGCAACCGGTCTCTGCATATGACTTTCATCGTCTAAAGGCAGTGAGCTTTTGGCTGATCGCAAGGAGCTGGGGTAAGCCTCTTACAGTCCAGAATTCTTTATTACTCGGGTCGGTCTCTAGTGTGATGTAGGTGTCGATATCCCTTTCCAATTCCGCTAGCTGGTTGTTGTCAAGGCCCTCCAGGACACCTTCTGGATCAACTATGTCGAGCTCCGAGTCGTCAACTCCTTCGTCCAGAGGATTTCTCGTTGGATCGATCACTCGTAGTGTAACGGCAAGCCAATCGATAGGCCTAGCGCGACCGTTGCGAACACGGATTTCTGCCTTCTTCTTTGCTTGCTGCAGGACAAATCGGTCTTCGTCTGCAACCCACGCTTCCTCTTGGGTGTCTGCAGAACGTTTGGCCGGGACCATGGAACGTGGCGCCGGCCTTGGTGGGCCGCGATTTGAGGAACGCCATGGAGGAGTATCCTTGGTCTCCATCTTATCGAAAACAGTATCCTCTGGACACTTGTGCAAGACTTCGAGGACAGTACTCGATGAGATAAAGTAGGAAGCTTAAGTCCGGAAGCTACCCAGGCACTCCACTTTCCGTCGGCGGACATCCGCGCGGACGCATCGGAAAAACGTTTCTTCCGAGGCCGGCAGCGCCCGGTCATCCCGTATGGAAACGCATCCCATGTAGCACATATTCACGAGCGATAGGTACACAACTTGCTACTTTGCCTCTCAGACAAGTCAGGCATACACCGTGTGGGATCAAAGAGCGACGTATCTTAATTAACGGCTTTTCAGATACTCCACATGCCATGCGCCCGTCAACTTGGACGCTTTTGCCAAGCTTCAACTCCACGAAAGAGACACCGCAGCTCTTCGTACAGACCACCTTTAGTTCTTCCGGTTATTCTGTATGGTTGACAGATCTGAGTCGATTATGGTCAGAGACGTTGGACAGGCGAAAGGTGATCAAGAGAGCTTTGGATGACGAAACCCAATGTGAGATCGATCCAACAGAAGACTCAACGCAGTTGCACATCCTGTTGGACAAGATTGGAGCTGGATTGGAGGGTGCTCAGGGAAGTGCGCGCCGGATATTACCGCACGATGTTGATAATCATGGACTCGTCTTGCATCTCACCATTCCGCTTCCTAAACCGTACAGCCCCTTACGATGGCCTATTTTCCTCAAGCTACAACCTCCCACCAGTTTAAAAGAATGTGTCCTCCTGCCTGTAATCAACTTTGCTTATGTACAACGCCGACAAACTGACGACCTTATCAAGCATCTGAAAGAGAAAGACCATGTCATCACTAAGTTACTGGACAAGCTCGAAGCCTCAGGGGCTGATATCTCGACAATATTCCCTAGTGCTGCCGGTCTCAGATCGAGCAAGAAAGAAAGTCTCCGAGAACAGGCTGCCAGGCTGGTTAGGGGGCTTGGGGAATTCGATGAGAGCACCTGGGCAGAAGAATTGAAGCAAACCGTGAACACTGAGGGCGGCTCCCCAATGCTCGCAGCACGCAATATTCTTGCCACAGTCGATGTCACACTGCCACACTCTAGCCAACAGTCTCCAGAACCATGGTGGAAGGATGCCCTCGAATTGACTCCTCAAGGTACCGGCGATCAAGAACCAGATGCCCCTAGGAAATCCGCCGGAAAGAAGCAGGGCTCCGAATACCTGGCCTCAGGGGATACTGAGGACGAGACTGAGACAGAGAGTAGTGATTTTCAGGTAGAACTTTGCATCCTGCTTGAAGGTTATGAACTAACGATTGATTTCAATGGCGCCAGGCTACCCCACGCTCGCTCGGAAAGGGTAAATCATCATCCGAAACTATAGAACGTCCAGATCATCAGGAAGTTGGGATCCGAGGTTTGCATATCAAAGCCGGTGCATATTCCGACAGCGAAACAGCTGATCAAAGCGACCATGACCTATTGCATAATGCGCCGGAAATGCGCACTAAGCAGTCCAGCTTCCAGGAACGAAACCCAAAGAAGCTGGGTGTGATAGGCGGCCGCAAGACCAAAAGCAATTCTTCCCAGAATCAGCCAATATCTCACGCTTCCACGGCGGATTCGTCCGAGGGCGAGACCGCAGGAGAAGTTGATGTGGTCCTTACGCGGTCCGAGGCAACTCTACGAAAGCAGAGGATAGGAGTGATTGGTGGCAAGAAGGTGCGTAACGAAGTGGAATCTCGCAGATTCGCGGAAGACTTTCCCTTGCTTGAGCCTGAGAAAGACGCACCCAATGAACGATCTGGTAGCGCTTCAGCAAATGAACAAGCTCAACGACACCAGCGGGATTCATCCACAGAAAGGGTAGCGCAGAGCACCAATTCCTCATCGAGTCGACGGATCACCACCAGAGGAGCGTCTGTGGTATCAGAGGACGAGCCGCCCGAGTCCTCACAAGCTAGGGCTGACCGTAAGAGGGAAGAGCTGAAGAGGCAGCTTGAGGTTAAAGCACGTATGCCTGTCAAAAAGAAGAGGAAGTTTTGACAAACCTAAGATGTTCTACATGCGCTAGTGGGGTATAAAATAAGTCTGGGCATGGTGTGGTGCACATCTCGGCCTTCACCTGAAGGAGCCTTGTCCTGCCAGGGAAAACATGATGATGAGATCGTTACGGCGGGAACCGCTGCGACGGTCAGTATATGGTATCAGAGCGCTACAACAGTTAGTAGCTTGTAGCGCATCCGTACCGATGGATAAACTGGTGTTTATGTGTGCTAATCGATCGTCACATGTAGCGGGCTCTGGTGGCGATTTTCAGTAACGTAGGTAAGCGGTCTGTTTTGTAGCGATCACGACTACGTTAAAGCGAATTGGCAACTGAGTCTACTTCATTGGGGGCATAGTTGGATGTGGTCTTCCAAATCAATGTTCGTTTACCTGTCGTTATCCTTCTTCACATGCTTCCTCCCGCAAACAGACAGCCGTGCGCCACAACCAAACCGTTCCCTTCGCCCTCCGCGAGACAATCTACTACAGTAACATTCTTGCAGGCGCATATCACGTTTCTCATATCGACAGCGCGAACAGTTGTATCGCAATGTGCTCTTTCCGGTATTATTACTACTCCCGCTGCAGGCATCAGGAACTGGTGCTCTTTGATTACTGCAACAGAAATGGAAATCACGCCCCGACGACGGCCGGACCAGAACTACAACTCAGCGACTTTCCCAGAAACTGCTCGACCATACCCGATCATCCAACCTCGCAACATACACCATACCCTGCAGCAGAATTTTTGCTATCGGCCTCTTCGCAGGAAGGCGGAGGTTCATCTACCGGCTCCAATAACGACACTATTCGGTATCATAGCCATCACCTCACAGGGATGCAGGCTGGGAAAAACAAAAGCCTCTCCAAGCGAGGACGGGAACTGGAACCAGCTCTTGAGCTCCAACCCCTGCCAGGCTGGGATACTGCTTCCTCGTGTACCACTGAGACACGCGACGGCCTTGGGGCCTCATTCTCATCAATTCGGCGTCCTCACACGAGTATTACAACAACTATTACATCCAGAGAATACTCTGATGGCAGGAATGGTCGGACAACGGAGATTATTCTCAAGGACGGGAAGGTCAAAAAGATTATCGAGCATCTAGAACTTAGAGCCCGTAGCTCATCAGGTGAATCTGACCAGGACCCGGAGAAGCCGGCCCTGCTTGATCACGACAGCGAACACTCAGCCGTATCTCCCAGATACGGATTTCCTGACATGGAGACATCGCCGTTTGCTCCGGCTACTGACTCTAAACTTGCGAGAGCGTCATCGCTACACAAGGCAGGGGTACTCCGCCGATATCAAGCTACAAGCGCCCGAAAAGCGCTGCCATCAGAATGGAGGGCCGATGAAGAGGAATCCTCTTCTCCCACTGCACGCTTGACCAGTGTTCGCACTGGGATACCTCAACTGCGAACTTTGAGAAAGGCTAAGACAACGGGAAATCTCCGGACCCCGGCGTGTGCGGACTCTATCACCGCTCTCACTGAACCAACTTCACAGCACGCAAGCAGCTCAAAAGAAAGTACTCCGCGGCCAAAACCAAGATTCAATGCGCCAAACCTAAAGACAGCTCAACGGGCTGTTGACAGGGAACTGAAGAGATACTCTATGCCGTCACCAGTCAGCCCGCCGAAGGACTCGCAGTTAAAGCCGGCCAAGAGTCTTTACACGAGCCCAGGGACTCACAGTGTGGGCAGATCGAACATGTCGCATAAATATTCTCCAACTAAGGTCTCGACGCCGGTGCAGCATGGTGTATCCGAGAGATCAATGGGGATCCGTCATAAAACGTCCACTTCCAGCCTACGCTCTACAGGCGTATCCTTGCATACTCCTTCTCGAGATTCTCCCCTTCACACCCGGAACAACAGCTCGATACACAGTTATGTTACAGCACCGGAGACACCAGATGATTCTGTACAGGATACTCCAATTGCTCTTCATCACGGGGGTGCGGGCCAAGCACGTCCAAGTCTATCTCTGGAGATCCCATCCTTTGGGAGGCCAACGCGGGAAACGGACATGATGTCGACATCTCCTAGAACTGATGCCAATAGCCGGATCCCAGCTGCGCGAGTCAAGGGTGCAGAGAATAATAGTAGTGGCAACCAACAGTCTGACATTCCCTTATTCCAAACGGTTATATCAGATTCCGATGACTCGCAAGAGAGGCTATCGGAGGCTTCTGTTGCCTCGGAGAGTTCATCCATCGGTGTAAGTCAGACCGACTTGGGCACCTGTCCCATGCCACAGACCGCCTCCGCAAAAGTAGATTGCAAAGCGAGAGAGGCGGATCCATCCCTGGCTTGTTCCTCTGAATTCTCGGATATCAAGGGTAAGTTAGACCAGCTACAACATCGCGTAGATGCTCTCAGAGAGACTCGCGGCTCCCATGGTGGAATAACGGAGACGCCAAGTACTCCTGTGAAAAGTGCAAACCCCTCCACTGAAGTTGGGAAAGATACCAAAGCATCTATGGAAGCCATGCAATCGACGGAGGTTCCCGAGGAATCCGATCTTTCTAAGGAAGATAGCACACCCAAGGAACAGGGCTCCAAGGATACCGCTGCGAGGCTTTCGCCCCTTATGGAACTTACTGAGACCGAAGAATCAGCGGATGAGGGGGTACAGGAACTCCTCATGGCCATGTCAAGCTTGACCGCCGTTCCCGGTGATGCTCGTCATACTCCTCGCTTGTCTCTTGAATCGTCACCTGTCGACAAAACGACGACACCATCGCTTTTACATAAGGACCAAGATGGTTCAAAGCCCGATAAAGGCCAAGATTATGACAAGGATTGCGAGGATTTTGCCATGGCCGTCTCCAAGGCACTATCCCGTTCTATCAGTGTCGGCCATGGTGAAAACCCAGCTATTGGAGTTTTGCATGGAGCGTCGGATCTTCATGAACAGGGTGGAGAACAGGCTCGTGTTCGCGCGCGCACTTTCCCGGGTATCCACATAGAGTGTGTCGAAGAAGATCCTTCTATCTTGGCTTGCGGTCCCAAGCATCAGAATCGAGGATTGTTCAAAGCAACGATCGCGCCTCACAAAGAAGAGGAGAGACCGTGCTTATCCTCCCGTGCCTCCGAAGAAAAAGATCAGGAAATGGTGCACAATCCAGCATCGAGCTTGTTTAATACAATGCTGCGAGCTACAGCGCCCGCATTTGTGCCAGGGACAAGTACAGCCATGCGCAGCTGTCTTCCTGCGACATGGAAAGCTTCGGAGCAGGAAATGGTCGAAGATGGGAACCCAGAGCAACCAACGGAAGGCCCGCCGGTGAGACCCACTAAATCAATGAAGAAGAATATGAAGCTCAAGATACGACAGACTCAACAGCAAACCGGTGACCATCCGGTAAATCCCACAGAAAACCCGGGTTCCGTCGAGGATGTAGAGACCAGTGCTGTCTCAGCCCGCCCCGTAAACCAGGTGAACACGCTGGTTCAACTGCCGGAAAAGCCATTCTCTCACCAATTTGCTACCGTGAACAGCTTTAAACAGGGTGAATACAAGCCAGAGAAAGAGTGGCAGAATCAGCCTCCTTGTGTATGGGAGAACCGTGGGACCTTGCTAGATGGTTCCTTCTATACGCAGCCTTACACTCTTCCACCCCCCATGCTCTCGGAGAACGTGTTCCATCCCCTACCATCCCAAGGGAGCTCACGACCGCCGCTTGGTGGCCAGCTGCCGCCCAAATACCAGCCTGGCAAGGCCGCGCCTCTTCGTCCACACCCACTGCAAGGATTCGGATATCCATATTCAGAGGAGGGTGCGGAACCTTCTGCTGGGTCGTGGAAGAACACAAACGCGGTGTACGCCCAGGGCAGCCCGAGGAACATGACTGGTTTCATCCCCGGTGCCAAATTCGGAAGAGCAGGCTGGACGACTTGGCATGGAGGAAAGCGTGGGCGCGGTCGAACATGGAAAAGCAGTACCGAATATGGAAGCTCTGGAGAGTCAATCGAGCCATACGGACACTTCAGAGGAAGGTACGACGGACAGAATATGAAGGAGACACGACCGAACGTGGCGAGAGAGAAAGGGTTCTGCGGTAACTTTACTATCGACGAGGGCCACGCCTGTGAGGTGGTTGGAATGTTTTGTCATGCCTGTGTGCCAACTCAGCACTGAGCAAGGGTAGGTCATCACCATGGCCGGGCTCTGGAAAACGCATATTGATCACGACTCTGAGGGCAAGGGGGATATGCGAAGCTCTTTATCTCTTCTTCTTGCATCGATGTTTCTTTTTGAGCCTTCTTGGAGGGGCCCGCTTTGAATTCCTTTTCTTGATATTATATACCCTGTATGCGTTCATTGTTCTCTATACACATGTTTTCTTTGGTGCTTCTAGTCAGATATCAGAATTCCTCTCCTGGGATGAGAAGCAATGAATAACAACACCTCTGGGGTCAGCGGGTTATTACTGATTCCTCTCGAAGGGAGTGAGATAGCACCAAGGTAGTCATCGTCCGAACATCGTTCCCTCGTGAACAGGCCGTATGTTAACCTCTACCCTCTGTACCGCAATCCGAGACTTCGGGAGACGGATAGATGGTGACGGGGTGCGACTTTGGAGAGTTTGCCATGTTGCTATTTGTGGTCCGCGGATAGTGTATGTATGGTAGAGTGGAGAGCACGCTCGTGTTCGCCTTGCCGGTCCGAGGCGTTTGATGAGATCTACCCTGTTCGGTGTTCGGCCTTGGCAGCCGTGGGCTCCCTAGCCCCTGAAGCAGCCTAGCCGGGCGAGCCGGAGGGGTTTCGATTGGGTGAACGATGGGCGAATGGCAAATGGCCGCCTCCGCATTTCCCGCATTCTTCCATCCACCCACGGTCAAGCGCGTTTCTCGTCTTCACACCACCCGACACCCCTTCGCTCTCTTTCCCCCTTCTTCCCCTTCCTCTTCTCTCTCCTACCCACCTTCGTTTTCCTTCGCATTCCTTCACATCCCTTACTAACCCCCCGTCCCCCTCGCCGTCCAGGGAGATCGCTCTTGTACATTCTTGTTGGTGGATACCGCCGCTTGCCGACCTCTTGTGTATACCACCCCCTCGTTCTTTGTGTATACCTACTGTCCAGCAGCTTCACCACCTTCGTTTGGAGAAATACCTTAGTACTTTTGTAATAACAACGACGCGCTCCTATCCCGGACCCCCCCATCGTTAATAGTATTCCTACGCAACCACTCGCTTTCGATATACGATCCGGAAAGCAAGGAGGCTTCGCGATCCATACCGCACCGTCTGATCGCCGTTGAGAGCAAAACGAACACAGCCCGCCGCCCATCGCTCGCAAGGACCGTTTGACTGTGACATCTGTACGATCGCGCGTGTACACCACCTCTTTGCCGTCGGAAGCAGCAGGAAAGCTCGACTGTATCCCCTGCGCTGCGGTTTCCTTGCCAGGTCCCTTGTTTTGCTCCTCATCGCTCTTCCACGACTCACATCTACGACCTCTCTAAACAAGATGGTCCGCAACTTGGCCATGGCCGCTGCCTCCGCGGCCCTCCTTTTCTCAACTCTCGGCGCTGCCACCACAACCTGCAGCGCGGACTCGAAATGTCCTGAATCTGCGCCCTGCTGCTCCCGTAGGTCCTCCTCGAGCACGCTCGGCCCGAGGAAAACTGATGGCTGACAATTCATTCTTTCCAGAATACGGAGAGTGTGGTGTCGGTGCTTACTGTCTCGGTGGCTGCGACCCTCTGTTCTCTTACTCCCTCGACTCCTGCGTGCCCATGCCCATCTGCAAAAGCGCCGACTACACCCTGAGCTCGTTGGATGATGTCAAGTCCATTGAGAAGTACCTTGGCGACGACTCCAGTATCAACTGGGTATCCGATGGCACACCGGTCGAGTATGACGACAGTATTCTCCTCACCATGGCTGAGGACACGGTCGGAACCCTCCTCGCTTCCACGCATTATGTTTGGTACGGCAAGATTTCGGCGAACCTGTCGACTTCCGCGGGCAATGGTGTGGTGACTGCCTTCATTATGATGAGCGATGTTAAGGACGAGATCGACTTCGAATTCGTCGGTTATGATCTGAACAACGCGCAGAGCAACTACTATTGGCAGGGTGTTACTGACTGTAAGACTCCCGTCGAGATCCTGTTCTTCCGGCAATGGCTAATCTGCGATCAGACGACAACATGGACAAGCTTGCTGTCGACAACACGTACTCCACCTTCCACGAGTACACCATCGACTGGAAGCCCGACACGCTGACTTGGGCTGTTGACGGCACGGTTCTGCGCACCTTGAACCGGAACGACACCTGGAACTCTTCCACCAACACCTACCACTACCCGCAGACTCCCGCCCGCATCGAGCTTTCCCTCTGGCCTGCCGGTCTTTCCACCAACGCCGAAGGCACCATCGAATGGGCGGGTGGTGAGATCGACTGGAGCAGCAAGTACATGCAGAACGGCTACTACTTCGCGCGGGTCAAGGAGGTGACCGTCGAGTGCTACGACCCGCCGTCCGGCGCCAACGTGACCGGGTCCAAGTCGTACGTCATCAACAACGAGGCCGGCACCAACGACACCGTCGCCGTCACCGACGAGTTCGAGATCCTCGCGTCCCTGTACGCCACGGGCGAGAACCCGGATTACGACCCGAACGCCTCCACCGCCTCCGCCTCTGCCAGCAGCGCTTCGGCCAAGGCCACCGTCGAGAGCGTCCCCGGCATGAGCGGCGCCGGCAATGCGGCTGAGGATAGCCAGGCGTCGGAGGTCACTTCCAGCGCCACCTCCCAGGCGACCGCTTCTTCTTCTTCTTCCTCTTCATCTTCCTCATCCTCCGACTCGACCGGCTTCACACAGGGCACCGACACGAGCATGGCGGTGGCACGGTCGGACAACCGTCTCGGCGGCAGCGCGGTGGCCGTGTTGGTTGCTGTGGCTGGATTGTTGTTGCTGTAGGAGCGGGGATGTGAGATCCTTCCTTTCCTTCTGATGTAATTGATGGCCCTTTTCATTTTTTTTATTCCTTGCTCTCCGGATATATGATATCTTTTATCCGGAAAGACATCTTTCTTTTTTTACTCCCATCCTAGTAGATTTTTCGCCATCTTTTCGCATCTTCATCGCGCTTCGTCGGATTTCATGTTGCGATCGATCTATGGAGATTTCCTGTTTGTGATTAATCTAGCCAGCCTGCGTTGTTGGCTTGACCGGAGAGAGAAAGAAAGAATCTAAATATCAGAATATTGTTCCAAGCTTTTGGGAGCGGTGTTGAATCGTCTCTTGTCGTTTTTCAGCTCGTGACTTCGTTTGTTTTCTCTGACCCTGTTTTTCCTCGTTCACTCGTCTGATGGTCTTCCTTCGGAACGACGGCACCGTTCAATCGCTCCTCCAGGGTTTCTGCGTGGTGCGCGGTGCTGTGCTTCGCAAGGCTATGCCCATCTTTCCCTGTCGTCGCCATCATCACCATCATGTCTCTTCCTCTCGCCCTGTCCCCCCTCGTGCAACACCATCCCTTGTTCCTGAGCCCCCTGAACCCCACGGACCGAGGTGACGAGGGAGACCGGGGGTGGTGGTCACGGAGTACGTAGTACAGCACAACCGCGCCGATCCAACCCGGTTCCCCGGTGTGGCCGCCGAGGAGGAAGCAACCTAATCTATTCGTTTGTCGTTCCTTCCCGCGGTCTCGGAACTCCGACCCGCCATCCGACGTTTGGCCTACCCTGTCCGCTTGTCACGTTTTACGTTTTACGTTCTACGTTCCTGCTATGGCATGGCATGGATGACGTGACAGACGGGGATGACAGACAGGAATGACAGACAGGAATGACAGACAGGAATGACAGACGGGATGACGGCCGTCCGGGGTGAGCTATGAGCTGGACACACACGCTGGAGAGAAGCCGAGAAGGAAAGGGGAGCGAGACGGTGGGGTGGGGTGGGGAAAACGGGGTCGGGGTCGGGCGGGCCAGGGATCCGTCTGCAGGTTCCCGGACGTTGTCGTTGATGTTGTTGTTGTTGTCACGCGCACGGGAGAGGAGAGCCGGTTCCTAGTCCCCTCCGGTCCGGTCCGAGGACCTGCCCGGGCTGTGCCTGTCGGGGGAGATGGACGGAAAGAAAGAAAAGAAAGGAAGGAAGATCGGAGACGGGGAAAGGATATCCGGCATCCCGTTTGGCCGCCGCCCTTCAGGGATGTGCCTTTTTTTTCTTCTTCTTTCCTACGGGTGCCACCGCTGTTACCATCTCCAGTTTGGCTCCGGACGGCGGGCTCAGGGGTTACGGGATACGGGATACGGAAATCGGGGCATCGGGACGGTGATGCTGCCTGGAAACGGTGGGCTACGGGATCAGCCCTTTTTTTCATTTTTTTTTTCTTCCTTCCTTTCCTCCTTGTGCCGTTCAGGATGCCTCTTCCTGCTGCGGCAGCGGGTTCCTGCATGCTTTGCCATCGGATCTACCAGCCGGGTAGGTATGTACAGTAGTACCCAAGGTACCGCGCGGGTCTCGTGCAACTAACTGTGAACGGGGGAAACGGGAAAATGAAGGACGAAAGGAACGGTCTCGAGCGATGATGAATGCGTGAGGGAAAGGATGGTAGTTAGTTAGGTAGGGCGGGAATCGAGACGGAGTCGGGATGGGGGAAGGGGGGTTTTTTTTTTCTTCTCTTCATTCTTTTCCCTCTTATACGTGGTGGTAGGTATACGCAACGAGTACGCGCGTTCGGTTCGGTTCGGTGTCGGCGGTCGTGGATGGATGGGGCTGAGGCTGAGGCTGAGGCTGGGGGGCAACTCGGCCTCACCCGCTCCCCCCGTTTTGCCCTGTCACCGGCTTAATTTTCTGTCTTTGTTTGGGTCTCTGACTTTGGATGTTTATGAACCGCTTCGTCGATTTTTCATTGTCTTCGTATGCGTGTTCGCTTCTATGTTTTGCGCGCAACGTGTGATGTCTACTCTACATAGCTGCGTCGCGCGTGTGGCGTCCCGTTTCTCGTCCTCGGCGTATGTAAGGCTGAAACCGAGCAAACCCAGAAGCCTTGCAAGGCTACGCAACCGTAACCACCTCACCTCACCTCATGCCCTCCCGTACCGTACATGACCACAACCAAAACGCCGCCCCGCTAACTTCCCGGGCCGATCTGTGGATGGCAATGGCAATGAAGATGACCCCCGTCCGTCCATCGTCCGTCATTCGGTTATCGATCCAGATCGAGATCTGTATCCCGTCCCGTTCCCGCACCGTTCCATCCTCGTCCCCCGTCCCCCGTCCCCGCGCCGGCGCCGGGGCGCCTCCAGCCGTCCCGTTCCCTTCCCCTCCCTGATTACCTACTGTCCGTTCCGTTTTTGCCGTTTTCGCGGACGGAGCCCCAAGCCGTACGGGTACGGTACGGTACGGTCGTAGGTGATCAGGTCTGGATGCGACCTGTCCGGTCCCCGAGAACGAGGCCCATTCTCCATTTATCCCCTTCGGGGAGGGTGTTATGGCGAGAGGCTGGAAAAGGCGGACCGGGTTTTTTTGCGTGGTTTTCATTTCATTTTTTTTGCGCCCTTTTTATTTTCTTTCTCCGTTCTTATCACGCACTCTGAGGTTGGTAGGAGGAGGAGCAGGGGGAGCTCGTGTTATATTCTTCATCTTATAACTTAGGATGGGGAGAAAAGAGGGGAAGAGGGCATAACCCCTTTAACTGACTATATCTTACCGACTCTATCGCCTTAGGAAGATGAAGGGTCTAGAGGTTCATCAAAGTAAGAGAGGTCATGTTGAAAGACACGGAATGATACCTTAATACGTTCTAGACTAGTTAAGGATTATAAGTTAGGTAAAGAATCAGGAAAGAAATAGGAAAGGAAGATAAAGAAAGCATGGAAGAGGTATGAAAATAGCAGCTGGAGGAGGAAGAACCTCACTATTAAGAGAGAGGGGAAAAATAGACAGATAGACGGATATAATTTTAGGTCAGTCCATCAAACACCCTCGTCCTATATATTAATCTACCCTGACGTTTTTATATCTCTAACGGTCCCTAGTAATCCATCCCTAACATCCCCATCTGTCTCTTGATAGACATACAGCACAGCACTTCCGCTCCTTACTCACCACCCTCACTCAAAGAAGAATAAAGTGAAAAATTTATTTAAAACATTGCTTTATTTCCGTCCTTGAGAATCTCCGAGAGAAGAGAAGAGCATGCCAGCAACGATCAAGGCAGCACATCACTTAATTGATCCGATCATTAAAAGCCCCCCCTCCGCCCCCCCCCCCCCCGCCGTCCCTTCGCCTTCAAATCAGCACTCAGCACGTCACCGTGGTAAGTAGTAGGACACAACTGTGCGTATATACCAGTAAGTACATACATCCCGTATGCACAGTACAGTGTGAGTACATACAGACCGCATGTATATCCTACCCCACCATTACCCCTCCCTACCCTAATCCAGCCAGCCAGTTTAACAATCATGCTCTATCCTCGGCATGATCATGATCATGATCATCATCGTCATTGCCTACCAATCTCCCGATTCCCATACGCATGTCAGTCATCCCTACCCTACTGACACCGCACATACCTCGTCTCCACTTCTCCTTCCGCATCCATCTATCCTTCCATTCTTCTAGACACAAGGAAATTGAAAAGCGGAATAAGGAAAACAAAACGAAAAGGGAAAAGGAAAAGAGGAGCAAGAAAGAGAACGGGATAAAAAGCCGTCGATACCCATCGCCCACAGACTGATGATAGGCAGTCGATACGCGGCGAGCGAAGGAGGTAATTTTCTTATCTTCTTAGCTTTTTTTTTCTTCTTTTGTTCTTTCTTTTCTCGTTGACTTCCTCCCTACGATGTCGGCTTCCGACCATACACGACGTAGACCTCATTGTAAGCCTTGGTGCTCCGGTCCCGGACGGCCTTTTTGACGTCCTCGATCAGGAGGCGGACTTCGTCGTAGGTCATCTGTTTGCGAGTGGGAAAAAGAAGTCAATGAGGATGTCCTTGATACCAAGAAGGAAAAGAGAAGAAAAGGGGGATAGAAAGTTAAGAGAAAGCAGCACTTACCCCATGAAACCGAGTGCAGATGGCCAGGATCCACCCTTCGATCCCTTCCTCCCACTGCCGCTGGTTCCAGCGGCCGACCTCCTTGAGCCTCGCGTCCGCGGCCCAGGGCCCGATCGGCCAGACGTACTTCTTCTGGTGCACGTCCACGAAGCCTGTTGCGGGAGGAGAATTGCAAGTTAGTGGTTGTTTTGCTATGATAAGGGGGCAGGGGCGTCGGATATCCAGAAAAGACGTACCAACCGCCCGCATCCGATCCGCGATCCGTTCGGCGACGGTGAACTCCTTGCCCATCTTCACCCCGCCTTCAAGCATGATGTTCTGCACCCGCAGCAGCACGTCCTTGTACCTGGCTTCCTTAGCGCTGTCGGTGTTGCTGTT
Source organism: Myrmaecium sp. VS I D KN 1 (assembly GCA_019775845.1). Taxonomy (NCBI): domain Eukaryota; kingdom Fungi; phylum Ascomycota; class Dothideomycetes; order Valsariales; family Valsariaceae; genus Myrmaecium; species Myrmaecium sp. VS I D KN 1. Next base: position 81,185 of record JADQAV010000033.1, read on the forward strand.
GTTGCCATTATTGTTGCTGTAGAGATTGACCGAGGTAACGTATTCATGTTGTTCGAACCAGCCGCCGGGCGCGAGGTGTCTGAGCGAGAGAAGTTAACAGTTAGCCGGGTGCGTTCTTTCTTCGAGGGAGCCGCCTTTGTGGAAAGGGAAAGGAGGGAAAGTTGTTAGTTTCCTCTACTCACTTCAAGCATTGCTGGTACAACGCGGTCCAGTCTGAGACGCAGCCACTCATCATGCGCATGTGGATGAGGTCGAAGCTGTTCTCCGGGTACGTCCACTCGCTGCACATGTCGTCGATCTCGAAGTGCACGTTAGGTGGGGCGAAATTGTCCTGCGTCGGCGAGAGGTCGGTGCCTGCATGGGAGGAATGGGGTGTCAGTTGGAGTGACCTCGAAAAGCTGTTCATATACACAAGGTCAGACTTACCTATCACCTCAGCGCTGGGGTACCGGTCACCGACATCTCTGCAAGCGATCGATTATGTTAGCAACAAAACTGGTCTATCAGGGTTTGGGGTGAACGTATGGAAAAGAGACACTCACATTGCCCAAATCCCACGGCCTGTCCCCAAATCCAATATCTTCCCCGGGAACTCAACCGGTGCAATGAATAGCTGATCGTCAAGAGTGAGCATCCAGAGGTGGTGTCTGCACAAACGAAGCAAAATAAGAACAACAACTGTTAGTAAACTGCCGACCTTCCCTTCGATGCTGGCTGGTAACCACGTACACTATGAGCTGATAATCATTCTGTTTTTCATCGTTGGGTTGGTAATATTCTCCCTCCCCTATAGCAAGGAAAAGAATGTATCAGTGGAGGAGGGCAAGAGAAGACAACGAAAAACGAAACAAAAAACAGGAAGCCCAATGAAAGCTGCCGGGAAAACAAGGAGCCTTCATACTAAACGCGTGGTATCTCCTGCCATTCTCGTAGCGGTAATTTCGGATCGTGGAAGCCAACGTCCGTCCTCTCTGGAAGTATTAGTTCGATTCGAAGAAATGAGGAAGACCCAGCGAGAGAGAAAGAAAGGAATAAGGAAGAGATAAAAAGGAGGAGACTCACGAGGAATACGTAAGAGCGTCATCATCATCGTTATAATAACCGCTTCCGGCGTCATACTGATCATCCTACAACACCGCCAGGGCGGGGGAGCAGGTTGTTCGTGTTAGCCAAAAGAAGAACCAGGGACTTTCTCTCTCTCATTCATCGCGGTGTTCACAACTTCAGTACCAGGGGATAGGGGAAGGAAGAAGGTAGGGAAAAAGAAACAACGTTTCTTCCAAAGAGGAACCGTGCCGGATGCAAGGAGCGGGTGGGATTGCGTACGGGAAAAGAATCAGAACATACCACCGGTATGTCCGGGAGGTCCGATCCTTCTGGGGCCATATCGGATGAGGAAAAGAAGGAGGAGGAGGAGGTGGTGGTGGTGGTGGAGGGGGCGGTGTGTGTGTGGTATAGAGAGGCGAAGGAGGTCGAGAAAGAGCGAGAGAGGATCTACCCTCTATCTTCTCCTTTCTTCACGCTGCGAATACCCTCCAGGCTTGTGAGGATCAGAAGGAGGATGAGAGAAGGCACGAAGCAGTCGATGCGGTGCGGTTGAGGGACGCGGAGCGGTCGGTGATGTTCACAGGTGTGTGTAGTAGTGGGGCAAACCTAAGCAAGCACGAAACCCCCCCCCACGAGACCCCTTATCGGACGAAGGCAGGTAGTAGGTAGGTAAAGCTAGGTGTAATGTGTAATGTAGGTATAGCAGTATCCTCTCCGCTCACAACGAAAGACGAAGCAGCGGCGGCGGCGGCGAGGACAATGACGACGGAGGAGTATGTATGATGTATAGTGGTGATGATGATGGCGATGGCGATGGTGATGGTGGAGGTGTGTGGACGTCCAGCCTTCCGCGGACCCGAGGAGATGGTAGGTGAGGTAAGTAAGGTAAGGTAAGCAGCGGTTTGTGGGCGGTTTAGAGATGTAATACCCGGAAAAACGCACTCCCCCACCAACGAGAAAGGGAAAAGGGCGGGGTCGATCACACAACGGCGACTCGAGAGGAAACTGAGTCCGAGGAGGAGGAAGAAGAAGAAGAAGAAGAAGAGAGTGAGTGAGAGAGTGAGAGAGAGGAGGGGAAAAAGAGGGAAAGGGGAGTGAGCTGCCCCTAGGTAGTATTACGAGGAATGGATAATGGATAGGGTGTGTGTACACTGGTATATGCGCGTGTGGAGTCACAAAACGGCTGTCGGTCCAGCCAGCAAGCCAGCCAGCCAGCCCGCCAGTTATTAGCCCGTCCTCCGCTTGTCGCCCTTGTTCACGGCCCGTGTCCACTACCGTACTCAACCGTTCTTTAGTCGTGCATAAAGGACTACTACAGAATGGCTATGGAGTAACTAGACGATACTATGAAATGTGGATGATGTGGAGGATCTTATGGGTTGTGGGCGATGGTGATGAAGGATGAGGAAAAGGAAAAGAAAAATATCAAATCCCACGGGGATGGGAGTTGGGAGCGGGAACCGACCACCACGTCCGCGGAAAGGGCACGACGGGAAAGAGGGGTGCGGATGGGATGGGATGGGATTGGGAATGGGATGGCGGCGGGACACCGGTTGGGGAGGGGAGGGGAGGGGAGGGGAAGGGAAGGAGGGGCCCGCTTTCGACTGGGATAGGATGGGCATGGGGATGGTGTGATGCGAAGCGATGCCATGGGGAAGCCAATAACAACTGCGGGCGAACTACCTACGTTTTCCTCCTTGCATTTTACCTCAGAATATATATGTATATTCAAGTTGCTCTCCCTCTTCACTCCCTTCTCTTCCCACCAAAGCTGGTCGAGTCAGTCAGTCATAAAGGGCTGAAAGGGCTGAAGGGCTGAAAGACGTGTGAGGGGAAAGGGAGGGGATCTTAACAGGGACCCCCCAGTCGTTGCGCAACGGGGCGAGCGAATCATGCACCAGGGGGGGTGTGAGGTGAGGGGGTGCGGCGGCGGAGGAGCCGGGCCGGCTGAAGAGAGACAAAAGAGAGACATGAAAGAGAGGGGAAGTTTACAGGGAAGAGATGATAAAGAAAAAGCCAAAAAGCCCCCCTGAAACCTTCCTCCAGTTCTCGCTTGAACCGTCGAGCATCAAAATCATATTTCCTAGAGAACTTGAAAGCTGGAAGTATTTACGCCGCGGACCTTCCCATCATCATCGTCCCCCTCTGCTCGAGAAACCAAACCCATCGGAACGGGCCTCTCCTTTCGGGATCGCGCCCGCCCGGCCACTCGCTGCTGGTAAATGATCCCAGGCCCCTGGCCCCTGGAAACTCTGGAGGCGGGAAGGGAAGGGAAGGGGAGGGGAGGGGGAGGGGAGGGGAGGGGGGGCGGACCGACCAGTGGGCGGTTTCGAAAGGGCCGCCCGCACCCGCCCGCACCGCCGCCAGTAGGAGTACTGGACCGCCCCGAACTCTCGCTGCCATCGTGGATTAAACCTGAGGTTCCCCTGTCTCGGATCCCGGATGCTCGCCGTTCCCGTCCACCTACCTACCTTACCTTTACTCCTTCACTGGAGGTTCCAGGTTTCAGGTTTACACCTCAGGTTCTTGCGAGTTTTCCTCGGCGGTGGTCAGTATGTAGGTTCGCAGATATTCAGTAGAGTCGGAACGAGGATCAGATTTCAGAACATCATCAGAAGATGAAGAGGACACCGGAGAGGCAAGAAGCGGGGTAGGGTACCGACAGTGGACTTTACAGTTCCTCACACATGATCCACGTCTCATTACTACTACTACTTTCTCCAATTCCATGATGATCAATGCTGATGCAGAACCCAATCCATAACCATACTTTATCTACCAAAAACCAAAAGAAAAACAACAGTCCATAAAGCCATGAATACCCATATGCATATATATATACCCATCCCCAATCCCATTCCCCATCCCCATCGTCATATCCATAATTCCATTTTCAGTCCATCCCCTTCATCCATTCCAGTCATTCATTCATTCCAAAAAAGACACCCCCTTCCCGCTGCCATTGCTGCTGGTTACTGCTGTTGCTACAAATATACCGATACGGGGTAAAAAAAACAAAAAAAAAAAAAAAAAAAACAAAGAAAAAACAGGCGCGAGAACAAGTAAGCAAAACAGCCAACGGCGCCTCGACGCGCAAAAATGCGGCGGTGATATGCGAAGAATGAGCGAACGAGCGAACGAACAGACAAAAGAAACAGCAGATACACCGAAGAGCAAAATAGAGCAAAGCAATGCGGAGCGAAGACGTTGTTTCCCCTTCCAACAAAACATCCCATGATCCCCAAGGAAAGGAAAAAGAGTAGATGACCTGAAACTCCTCCCCCCAAGACCCATCATCACCTCTAAGTACCCGATGTTTGTGCGTGCTCCGGCGGAGGGCTTCCAATCTGGCAAATTGGTGCAATCTTGCACGCTCACCCTTCATCCCTAGCTAGCCAAGATCACGCCAATTCTTGAGACAGTCGTTTTTTTCTCGGTTCAGTTTCCTTCTCCAGTATACCTAGCCCATCATGAAGCACTGCTTCCCTCGCCAGGACCGGTGTTCTGATTCGACTTCGTCGCCGCCTGAGCTTTCCTCGCCGCCTGCTCCTTCTCATCCTCGCTTTGACTCGCGCTGATATCGCTATCCCCGAGCGTCCCATCTTTCGACTCCCGTCGCAGCTTGTCGGCCTTGTCTTTCAGTGCTTGCGCTTCCTCAGCAGCCTTCTGGGCGCGCACCTGCTTCCTCCACATGTTCGCGTACCGACCTTTCTTATCCAGGAGCTCCTGATGCGTCCCCCGCTCGGCGACGCGCCCCTCGTGCAGGACCAAGATCTGATCCGCGCGGGTGATGGTGCTCAGGCGGTGTGCAATCACCAGCATCGTACGACCCTCGGCGAGCGTGGTTAATGCCTCCTGGATATGTTGCTCGGTTTCGGTATCCAAGGCGGCCGTAGCCTCGTCCAGCATGATGATCCGAGGGTTCTTCAAAATCGTACGCGCAATCGCGACGCGCTGCTTCTCTCCGCCAGAGAGACGCAGTCCGCGCTCACCTACCTTCGTATCGTAGCCGTCGGGGAATGACAGGATCTTGTCGTGGATGCTGGCTGCGCGACAAGCTTCATAAACCTGCTCGTCCGTCGCCTCTTGATTGGCGTACTTGAGGTTGTACATGAGACTCTCGTTGAAGAGAACCGTATCCTGGGGGACGACTCCGATATGGCTGCGGAGAGAGTTGATCGTGATATCCTCTATATTATGACCATCGACTTCAATGGAACCCGCTTGGACATTGTAGAACCGGAACATCAGGCGGAACACCGTGGACTTTCCGCCACCCGATTCTCCAACGAAGGCCGTGGTTGTGCCCGGAGGGCAATGGAAATCCAGGCCTTGGAGCGCCGGCTTCCGCTCGTCATAAGAAAAGTGGACTTCGTTGAAACGGATATCGCCGTCGCATCGAAGCAGATCCTTTGCTCCTGGCTTGTCTACGACTGTCGGTTGCTCTTTGAAAAGCTCCAGCATTCTCTCCGCATTGATCATAGCGGACTGGATCATCCGATAGAAAGTCCCGAAGAAGTTCAAGGGAGCTTGCAATTGGGCCATGTAGGTCAGGAGAGCGACGAAGTCACCCACCTTACGCTGACCGCTTGTCACTTGCCAAGCCGCAATGAAACAAGCAATCATGAGCCCCAGCATAAAACAAACATTTTGCGAAACGTTCATCAGATTCAGGGAGAAGTTCACCTTGTACTCAGCGGCCTGATACTTGCCCACAGCCTGACGATACCGGTTGAATTCGTAGTCCTCGGCATTGAAATATTTGACCGTCTCATAAGAGACCATCGAATCGTTCCTGGAGTTCAAGTCAGTGAGATCCGGACGACGAACAAAGCTCGATTCAACTTACTTGACCGCGTCTTGCTCTCGGTCCGCATTGACCATTTCGCGGCGGATTTTCGCTCTCCATTGCGCCATACGGATCGTTAGGTAAATATACCAGAACGTTACGATCGCAACGACGAGCGCATAGTAGGCGTCGAATGCTATCAAGAAGTACGCTACTGCAACGCACAGGTCGACAAGCATGGGGACGACCTGGAATGTCACCTGCTCCAGGAACGTGTTGATGGAGTTGCCTTTTCCAAGGGCTGAGAGCACTTCACCCGTTTTCTTGCCAAGATGGAAGTCCAAACTGAGGCCATGAACGTGCTCGAATGAGGCTACGGAAAGTTCCCGATAGGAATACTGCCCAATAGGGATCCAGAGAGTGGACCGAAGGGCGCCGAGGAGACCATTGCTCCCCTGCAAGAAGCGAAAGAATATGTAGAGGCAAATCGAACCCCAGGGCATCTTGGTTCGACCTTCGTCACCTTCCCCATTCTCTCCGGACAATTCGTTGATGATCCTCCCAACCTGCCAAGGGACCAGAACATTGATCCCTCGCTGAGCGACCACGATGAAGAAGCAAACCAGCACGATGAGCTGCAGACGACGATCCTTTGACGGCCACAGGTAAGGAAAGAAGATGGAGTAACCTTTCATGTATTCCCACCATGACCGCGACGGAGCAGTCATCGGACGGCTCCAGCCTGCAGGAGCTTCTTCGGCATGCGAGTGCTTGCTGCCGGAGGGCACGGAGCCGTATCCATTGGCGTGCCCGTTCGCGCCATGGGTTTCCGGTAGCAGACGCTCAGTTTCGCTGGCCGACTGCAGTACCCGCTCCTCCTTGCGCCTTTGGCGGGTGACAAAGAGCACATAGAAGCAGATGAGTGATAGCAACAGCACTATCCGCAGAAGGTCGACCGAAACCTCGGTGATTTCCCATTCGGTCATGTGCATTCTCAGCACATCACCATTTGGGCGCCTTCCCACCTGAGGCTCCTTGTGGGCATGTGTATACAGGTTCAAAGAATACGCCAGAAGAACGCATTCGAGTACCAGGGCAAAAACCCATGTGGAGAAATGGGAGGCGTTCGGGGAGGGTTTGGTGTCGAATAGCGATAATAAGACCAGGCTATACACGAAAAACGATCCAACCACGTAGATCTACAATCAGTGGCGTTAGTATACCGGTCATGTCCTTCTCCGCGACTCGTACTCACCACATAGGCCTGACCACACCACCAGCCTTCTTTGCGTTTGTAAAGCGCATGGACCATGACGTTCGCTGCATTGCCGACAAAGGTGAGGGTTGCCAGTGCGGAAAGCCAATCGAACAGAGTCTTCTGAGACCTGGGTAGGTTGTCGGACTTGTGTTTCGGTAGGTTCCTCAGCGGGTCGTTCTTTGGGAGCGGTTTCCCGCCTGGACCAAGCTGGGTGGCCGGACCGGAAAGATTACGATTATCATTATTGGATGCTTTGATGCTCCGGATGGTGAAAGCGGCCAGGAAAAAGATGAGGAGGACTATGGGATACGCATAGTGAAGATAGCGGAGGGCAGCACGGGGGGCGTGGTTCGAGGATGGCGATGCCACATGCTCGGGAATGCCCGTAGCAGACGGATCTGGAGAAGCGAATGAAGCGACAGATGAGGCCATTGTCCGCTCAGACGCCGTGCATTTTCCTCGGAGTCTGGGGAACAGGCGGACCGGAGAAGAGAAAGTGCAGGAAAGGATTAAGTAGAAGAGGGCAGCATGGCAGCGAAAGAAGAGCAGAGAGCGTGAGTTGTTCGGCGGTGGCGGAGACTGAGAGCCATTACCACCAGAAAAGCCTTGGCAAGGCCTGGCCGAAGGTGGAAGACAAAGCTGCGACTAGGGAGGGCCAGGGGAGTGGCGTACGGTAAGTATAACGGTTTAGCACGTCAAGGTACTAGTAGGTACTCTAACGTCCATCTACAACTGAAACCTTCAATAATACATACCTACAGGCCAGGCCGATTGCCTCCCCAGTCGAAGGCCATATCTACAGTATTCACCTACAATGAAGGCATATACATACAATCAAAGTACCCGAGTACATACATAGATATCTGACCGTGCCTCACTCTCGACTTATCTACCTGGTAGGTCGGCAGGCGAGTACTTTATTAGACATGGATGTATGTACATGTAAGGTCGGCTGGGTGGCACCGCGGGTGCGGGACCTGGGCAGGTCGCCATGGATTCTACCAGGAGTCGGTGGCCGGGCTGCAGGAGCGCGCTTCATCGCCGGCTGCATCGGTCAACGCTGGCCGCATCCCGCATGTCCCTTTGCAGCTCCTCCGGACGCGATCATAGGGTGACCATCGTAGTTTATAGCTCCTTCAACCCTACCCCCAAAGCATCTGCCCCTCAACTGTCCTCTCACTCGTCCATCCCGCCTTCGATCCCACTAACAGCTACCGAACTCTCCCCGGGCCAGCTGCATCCCAGACCGTCTGTGTCACACCTGTGGTCGTGATTGTGGTCGTGGCGATTCGGAGGAGCATCGCCGCGATCCAGGACCAACGGAGCCATCAATTCTCTGGCGCTCGGCCGCTGCGCGTCTCCCTTGCCAACCAGGCACGGTGCATCTATCGCATGTCGCTGGTCTGTTCGTCCCAGTGCAGCTTCCATCCCTTCTGACGGCAAGGAAGTCGAGTTCTACGGCAGGTCATTCCTGATTCCATCGCAGGCAGTGGAGGACGGTCAGCAAAGCAGCACCTCCCTCCCCTGGCCTGGACATCGTTCTGCCGCAAGCGACTTAATCGAGACGCGACGGGATCTCCCAGGTTTCCTTTCCTCTCTGCCTTTGTCACACGCGAACTCACTGCGACAGTGGTAATTTGTCCGAACCCTGTCCACCAGATCGCCTCCTCTCGCTCTGTTCATGCGCCTACGTTGGTAGGAGGTGGGAGTACACTGGGAGCTGAGCTGGGGTGGAGCTAACGTTGGCTACTCCTAGCACTAATCGCACATCATCTTTGCTGCTCCGTACAAGCACCGACGGTTTGAGAGTGGACGTCTCCACCGCCGCGTGCGTGCCAAGCCTCCCGGTTTCGAGGCTACATCGGCGGTTGGAGCAAGGCACGACCGCTCTGGAGTCCTCCATCTCCAGCGCGGTTGACGCTCTGAGAGCCCATCGATTGCCGGCAGCGCAATCCGTCCGCAACGCCCCTCCCATCCAAATCCATGCATCCGACCTCTGTCTCTGCGCGTCGCTCACCGCCTCCTCGCGATCGAGTTCCAACATGCGCTGGATGCTCCGCCGCATGAGCAACGCCTGTTACCGGCATTCTCTCTCGTCCCGCGGCCGTAGCTATGGCGGCTGATCACCGCTCTGCTGCCGCCAACACCTCCTCCCCCTCCATCCCCCCAGCCCCTCCTCTCCCGCCTACCAAGTATACCGCCTCGGCCAGGCACGCTTTCGCACGCTTCGTGACTCAGCCTTTCACCACATATGGCTCACGGCCAACCAGCGCCCAGGCAAACCGATCGGATGGGACCAGGGTATATCCGTTGGCCCCACGGCTTCCGGGGTGAGTTATCCCCCTCTTTGCATCGGCCTGCGTGTCCAGACGTCTGCTACCCGGTCTATGTATGAGGCGTCGCTGCGGGCGAGTGGTTATTGCACACGCTATCTCCTCAAGCAGGCTCCTTCGGACAACACCGTTCTGGGATTGTTGCTGCCCGATATATAATTACTAACCACATACCTTTCCCAGATTAAACTCGCTTTCATCTCAAGATGCAAGCCACAAAACCGGCCTGGAAATTACCGCACTGGACGTCAATCATGAAAGGACCCACGCCATCCTCGCAGGTCGCGAAATACTCAAGACCGTCCGGGTTAGTGGGACGAAATGCACCGAGGAGGTCAATCTGCGTGCCGCGATGATAAGCTATGCCGCACATGTTACCGCTGGTCAAGCTGCCTCAACGCGGAATCGCGAGGCCCTGGAAATACATGATGTGAAGTGGTCGCATGGCCAGTTCCATACGCATATTGCCACGGCAGCGACCAACGGCAAAATAATCCTTTACGATCTCAACCGTGCCGGGGTAGAATTGGCAAGGCTTCATGAGCACCACCGTCAAGTCCACAGATTAGCAGTCAATCCACACCAGGGAGCTCTTCTGTTGTCAGGGAGCCAAGATGGGACCGCGCGTCTTTGGGACTTGAGGAGCATGAGGAAAGACGTCATGTCATGTCCAAGCAAAGACAAGTTTTCGGGTCTTAGTGAAGGCGTGCGAGATGTGAGGTGGTCACCAACAGATGGAATGGAATTCGCCTTTGGCACAGATAACGGAACCATTCAGCGGTGGGATTTCCGCTTCAATAAAGCGCCGAAGCTAAGAATTAGCGCTCATGACAAGATGTGTAGCACAATTGACTGGCACCCAGATGGGAAACACCTCATGAGCGCCAGCGTTGACAAGACCGTTCGTATATGGGACTTCTCTACAGAGAGGCGAAGGCAAAAGCCTATCTGGGTATTGCGGACACCATATCCCATCCACAATGCCCGGTGGCGGCCTCCGTGTTGGTCCTGGGACAACTCCGAATCAGGCGCATGGCAATGCACACAGCTGGCAACCTCCTATGACCGTGAACACACCGATGTACACCTGTGGGACTTTCGACGCCCTCATCTTCCTTTCAGAGAAGTCACAAGATTTTCGTCATGGACAGCTCCTACAGACATGCTCTGGCACAGCCGCGATATACTTTGGAGCGTTGGACGAGAGGGCGTGTTCGCTCAGACAGACGTCCATTTTGCGCCCAAGGTAGTTGATAGACGAAATCTGCAGGCGCTCGCAATCTCTTCTACTGGTGAAATCAGTGCATTTGTTCAAAGACGACCGCACAACAGAGGCTCTAGCCTGGAATACGCAGAACCCGCTTACCTTGGTGATAGCAGAGCCAAACGCAGCAGTCCTGAAAAGAGTAGTTTAGGTCGAAGCGAGGAAGATGATGGGATAGAAGAGAATTTCCTGAGTACGTCCTTTCAGAACAGACATCACGGTAGAACAGCCAGCAACAGATCAACTAGATCTTTCGGCAGCACTCCGCCGGCGGAAGGGCCGTTAAAAGTGAAGCTGCTGAATGAGTCGTTGCAAGCGGAAGAGAATATCATGCAACCGAACCAAGTTGCTCTGCGCGGCGTGCTTCCCGGCGCAGTCAGCATCCCGGTGTTCACCTACCTCGCCCAGAAGTACAAGACTATTCCGCCACCGGAGTTTGCTACAATCGAGTCCAGCAGAGAAATCCAGCGCATCTTCAACCAGAACGCCGAATACGCGCAACGTGCCTCCCTCCACAGAGTCGCGCAGACGTGGAAGATACTTGGCCATATGACGGCTATCACTTTGAGGCGACAAATCGAGTTGCGCGTGCACAAGAAACCCGTTCAAAAGCGAAGAATACCTGATAAGCCGAAAGCCCTTCCTGTGGTGGGCGAATCTCCGACTCAAATGCCCGAGATACACGTTGTAAATCCGGCCGTGCGTGCTATACAAGACGCTGACGGGGCAAGTAAGCCTTCGAGTATCATGGAAAGCTCTTCAAATGTCCCCACGCCTGTCGTGCGACCTCGTCACACCCTGGCCGCTCCCTCTGGCACGTCACAAGTCCCCCTTCCTGACCCCAGTCAAGACGAAGATCTCAGTCTACCACCCGCTATCACTGGCCCCCATTCTGGCGGTGAGCGAGCTGGATCATTATTGCCGCAAGCTGGACCCGTGTCGACACGCCCTGAATTCGATGGCCCGCATTGGTACAAATCTTCGGACAATCTGGAGGAACGTCGAGCTATGGTGGGCAGCTATCGGGCTCAGCCTCGCGCGCCTTTGAGCTTGGAGCCCGCAGCCAGTTCTTACGCCATGGATATTGCCGCACCGCCTCCATTGGATCGACACAACTCCGATGAGAGTTTTGCCATGTTCTCTGCATCTTCAGGTTCAGCCAGGGATGCGTCCGTGCCCAGCTCTTTTGCTAGTGGCCAGTCGCACCCGCAGAGTATGGCATCGATCCCGGAGAAATGGCAGTCATCTCTCGAATCGAGTGTGGAAAATCTGCCACCCGTGCCGGAGAGTGTCGTCAATTCAAGATTCACGGGTATGAATGTTGTGAACAATCCGAGCACTTCATACGGCCAGTCATTTCAAGCGAGCTCTATCCACGGTGCAGCTAGGAGGCCCACTTCTCCAGAGAAGGGGTCCTTGTCTCCTAAGCAAAAGGATGAGAGCGGCGAGCCATCGAGTCTCGACAGGAGGGCCGAACAGGAAAAGGCCCTTCATGATATCGAGGCTTTGAAGCGTAACAATCAGCTGTTGCGACAAGATAGCTCCGAATCGGAGGCGAACATGAGTAGCAGGTGCAGTTACTCAGATATTTCACCATGGTCCGAGAATATGGAGGCAAGTGGTACTATCGTGCCGGACGGCGCTGGGGAAGACCGTCGATCTTCCCTTGCATTCTACCAACCCGCCGTGAAGAACGAAACACCAAGTGCTCCAAGTACCTCGGAAAAGGACTCCGATGATAAGAATACGAAGTCGACCCCTGAGGAGTGGGAAGAAGAAGAGGAGGATCTGGAGGCGGGATCGGCTTTTTCTGCCATTCGGATGGTCGACGAAGCGATCAAATTTCACACGGTTTTCCTTTCCGACTCACAAGCTCCAGCGCTGTTCATACTGCTCCTTGCCCCCTTTCTCCCTCAACATTCTTCTCACATCCTGCCTGGCGCCCAGAAACTCCTCAACGCCTATGGAGAATACTTCTCGACCTTAGGCATGTCGCTGCAACAGATCAAAACCATCGTCAACACGGACCTCACCGGCCTTGCCTTCTGCGGCATCAACATCCTTCAAGCCGAAGCCATCCTCAGCACCTACCACACTCAACTACACTCGCTCTCGCTGTATAACGCCGCCGCCTCCCTGCGTCGCCTCGCCTACCCGTCCTACCCCTCGGTATACCAGCAGAACCTCAAAGACACCACTTTCGGCCTCCTCTGCCAGAGTTGCCGAAGCCCCATCCACAACCCCCGCGACAAGACGGTCTGCGAGACCTGCAAGACCCCGTCCGCGCCCTGCCCCATCTGCTGGCAGGAGCAACCGGCCTTCGAAGGCCCCGGCGCCAAGAAGAAGGCGGGCAAGCTCCGACGGCGCAGCATCAAAGCGGGCGCGCCCTCCCGCGGCGGATCCGTCTCGCACAGCAGGGAGGTATCGTCCACCCACATCGCGGCCGCCGGCGCGGATGCGGAGACGGATACGAATACGGACGCGGAGGAGGGCGAGACGAGCCCGAGCCCGAGCACGCCGACGCCGGCGCCGGCGCCGCTGCCGGTGCTGTGGAGCTGCTGCGCGCTCTGCGGGCACGGCGCGCACGCGGCCTGCCTGCACGCGTGGTTCGCGGACGCCGGGGCCGAGGGGGCGTGTCCGACGGACGGGTGCGTGTGCGACTGCGTGGCGGGCCGGCGGCGGGAGGAGAAGCTCCGGGCGGCGGAGGAGCGGAAGGCGGAGCGGGAGCGGGGGCGGGCGGTGAAGGGGGATGAGTGGCGGGTTGGGGAGAGCAGGGCGGTGGGTGGGGTAAGGGATGCGATGGCTGCTGCGGCTGCTGTTGCTGGTGCTTCTGGGGATGCGGTGGTGGCGGGGGCGGGGGCAGGGGCGACGTCGGTGTCGTCCGGGAGTGAGCCGCGGCCGGTGCCGATGCCGTTGCAGAGGAAGGAGGAGCCGAGGCGGGTGAGGTTGTTGGAGCCGAGAGGTTGAGATGGGTTGGGTGGGAGGGGAGGTTTGCTTGTTTGCTGGGGTGGGAGGATCTTCGCTTTTGATTGTTTGATTTTTCGTTCTTCTCCTCTTGTAGATATGTATTGTTACTATACACGTACTGTACGTGCGGCACAGACAGGCCTACACAAGATTCAACCTTCTTCTCGAGTGATATATATTAATTTAGTTGGTCTGGTTTATATATCTAGGTAACATATATGCATGCATAAGGTACTCAATATAGTACATGCTCAATCACTCGAGCGAACAAATACATAGCGCACCAACGACAACGAGTCCCCAACACGGCACGACAAACACACATCCCAAAAGAGAAAGAAAAGCAAAACACCCACCACCTTCACAACCTCCCCTTCCCCTCTCTCCTCTGCGCCCTCAACAACCCCACCACCTCCTCCCTCTCCCTAACCTCCACATCCCTCGGCACCCCCCCACGCTCAAACCTCACCAGCACCACCCGCCCGGGATCCCCCGCCGGCCTGTCCAAGCCCAACACCGCGCGACGCCTTGCGCTTCCACCCCCATCCCCATCCCCATCCTCCAGCACGCTGCCAAGCAGCGTTGGACAAATCACCTTCCTCCCCCACATCGGGCGTTCCGCAGGATCGTCGAGGAAGGCGAGCAGCGCGGCACGGTCGGCAGGGTCCGCCTGCGCCGCCCCGGGGACCGGAGGCGGAAGGAAGGGCGCGAGCAGCTGCAGCAGGTACGCCTGCGGGGGGTAGAGGACGATTTCGTTCCGCTGCGCGCGCTGGAGCCAGATGCTGGGCGGGAGGAAGGTGGCGGTGGTGTGCTCGATGCCGTTATCTGGCGTCGGCGTCGGGAGCGGGAGCGAGGGGGGCAGGAAGTACAGGTACATTTGCGTGACGAAGCGGGTGCGGATCGTGGGCGGGGTGAGCCAGGTCGTGAGCGGGTGAAGGCCGGCGGTGTCCGGGGTGGCGTTGTGCTGGGTGGAGAGCCAGGTCCGGAAGCGGAGCGCGTTGGTGTGGATGCGGGTGCGGCTACGGGTGAGGAGGGAGGGGGACAGGTGCAGGGGTGCGTTGGTGGTGAGGGAGCGCGCGAGCAGGATCCCGCTTTCTTCGAAGGTTTCGCGGATCGCGGCGAGGCGGTGGGAGGGGGTGTCGTGGAGTGGGGTGGGGGTGGTGGTGGTTGGGGGGATGCCCGTGTCGTCGTCGTCGTCGTCGTCGCCGTCGTGGAAGCGGGAGAGGGTGCCGCCGGGGAAGACGTGGGCGGAGGGGAAGGAGGTCGAGTGGCGGACGCGGTGGAGGAGGAGGATCTCGTTGGTGGGGGAGACCAGGATGACGCTGGCGCTGGGGCGGGGAGGGGAGGGGGTGGAGGCTTTCTTCGATGGGGCTTTGGTGGAGGTGGTGGTGGAGGTGGACATGCTGCGACGAGGACGCTGGACGCCGGACGGCTGCCGGAGGTGACTGTGGTGCCCCTTGGCCTGTGGTTGAAAGCAGCGCTTCTGGTGGTGGTGGTGATAACGAGCGAACACGCACGGTAGCAGGATCCCTTGCTGTGCCTGTCCGGTGAGCAATGTGAAGCTGGGACGGATGGCGAGGTGAACTGGCACAGGAAGAAGCCAGTAAGCAGCGGTGGAGGTTGTCATGGCAGCCCAGATCCGAGCAGTTTGCCTCCTGTTATCACCTAAGGACCGGGGATGTGAGGAAAACGCGGGGAAAGCTGGGGGCGGGCCGAGGTTGAAGCTTGGGCCGCACCTTGCAGATCGCTTATCATCATGCATACATACTGTAGTACTTTTGTGACCTCGTTAATCAATCCAAGTGCACATGAAGGTATTTGGAAAAGGATGTACAGGTATTTCGATCTTCAACGACCGTACAGTGATGTTGTCACATTGGATTCTACTCAAGAGTATCCTGTCCCAAAGCCAAATACGTAACTCGTAAACTGCGACCCCAACAACGCCGTCCCAATCCAAAGCACTTTTGGTTTCATCTAAGAGTAGAGCTTCTTGTCGAAGCTGTGGAGGCCGTGGACGTTACCCTCGGCCTGAGCGCTGACGGTACGGAGCTCGAACCTGACAGTGCCGTTCTCAACGCCCTGGTGAAGCTCCTCAATGCTCTTGACACCAATGTCCTGGAGAGAGTGCTGCACACCGGCCATGAGGTAAGGAACGAACTTGGTCACAGACCCCCGGTCGAGGACGGAACCGGAAACACCCTGCGCGACAAGGAGGCGGTCTCCCTCGGAGAAGTAGCGGGCGGTACCGGCGTTGCTAGCCTTGGCATCCTTGCTTCCAGCGCCGGCCTTCTTGTCCTCCATGGCGTCGATGCTGCCCATACCACGGTAAGCCTTGACGAGCTGACCCTCGCGGCTGACAAAGTACTGGCCGGGGGATTCGGTAGTACCAGCAAGAAGACCGCCCATCATGACAGTGCTGGCACCCATGGCGAGACCCTTCACGATGTGGCCGACGTTCTGGATACCACCGTCAGCAATGCAAGGCACGCCGAAGCGCCTGGCAAAGGAGGTGACGCTGTGCACGGAAGCGGCCTGGGGACGACCGACAGCCATAACCTCCTGGGTGATACACGCGCTACCGCTGCCCATACCGATACGGAGACCATCAACACCGGCGGCGATGAGAGCAGCAGCCTGTTCACGGGTCACGACGTTTCCGCCGATGACATCAAGGTCGGGGTAGGTCTCCTTGATGTACTTGATCATCTCGATCTGGTACATGCTGTTACCCTGGCTGCTGTCGAGGATGACAATGTCCAGTCCAGCGTCAACGAGCTTCTGGAGACGGATCTTATCCTCAGGACGGGTGCCGATGGCGGCAGCGGAGATCAGCTGCTTAGAGTCGGGAAGCTTGGAGGCCAGGGGGTAGTTGAGGTTCTTCATCAAATCGGAGCGAGCAAGCAGAGCAGTCAAGTTCCCTTGCTCGTCGACGATGGGCAGCTTTCCCTTCTTCGACTTGCTCAGAAGCTCATTGGCCTCCTTCAAAGTGATACCGACGTTGGCGGTAACGAGATCAGTGGACATGACTGCAGTGACAGGGTCGTCGAGTTTGTCATGGAACTGAACATCCCGGGGAGTGATGATACCGATAAGCTTGGAGCGGAGAGTGCCAGCCTCTGTATGACTCAAGTCAGTAACTGTGGCCTGACGGAAATTCTTGCATGTGCGGAATGGAAGTTTCTCAGAACGATATATTTCTCCACAGAACGACGGAATCGTTGCGGATGAACGAAAGTTATAGATAATAATTGAAACATCACAGGAACATAGTGTGGTGGCATTCCAGGCGGTGACTCACCAGTAACGGGGAAACCACCAAAACCCCACTTCTCCTTCAGAGCCTTGGCCTCGCCGACGGTTGTCGTGGGAGAGATGACGACAGGGTCGAGGATAAAGCCGTTCTCGTATCTCTTGACTTTGCGGACCATCTCGGCCTGCTCGTCGGGAGAGCAGTTGTGGTGGATGACACCGAGACCACCGAGCAGAGCCATGTGAATGGCCATGGAATGCTCAGTGACGGTATCCATGGGAGAAGAAAGGAACGGAGTCTTCAAGCTGATGCGCTTGGTGATGGGGGTATCAAGAGTGACGGCGCTCGCAGGGAAGCCTGAGCATCTTCGCGTTAACTCAAAACTGTTTCGGACGAGCACCTGCAGTTTCGAGGGTGTATACCAATGTAGCCGGGGAGAATGAGGAAATCGTTGTAGGTCAGGCCTCCGTTGAGCTTGGAGTCAACCAAAGTCTTCGCGTCGATGCCATCGCGCTCGGGGTACTCGTTCTTCAAGACGTCCAAAGCGGTCTTGAAGTCAAGGGCGTCGGCCTGGGAAAAGCCGCTGGTAGCAGGCATTATGAAATAGAGAGAAAGATAGTTGGAAGGAAGTAGATGGGTATATAGAAGCGACAGAGAGAAGAAACGACGAGCCTGGACTTGGGAAAGTTGACCGTCGGGGTAAAGGCACCAGCTTTCCCAAGAAGAAGAAAAAGTAGAAAATGGGCCGACCACGGCGAAGATTTTATTAGGGCGGCAGGCGGGCTGGACCCTGAATTTGGTGAAGATCACGTGCAGCGATGGGCGCCAAGGCGGTCGGGACTTCGTCGACTTATCTTATCTCTCATCCATCTCGATCTCATCCACCGGGCCACCTCACGGCCCACTGCTGGTTTCCCCAGACACACGCCGGCCTTGAGAGGACCAAAATTGCGAGTCGTACAGTGCGTGAATGAGGTAAGCAGTATTTAGGGCAAACTCTATGTATGCATGTTTACGCAGTGCAAGAGAAAGTACAAGCAGTCTATGCGCGTCGTCCTTATGCAGCTCCCTGGCATTATTTCTCCACTACTACGGTGAATGTAAATCGATGTAAGTAGCATGTTCATCTGTTGAATTGATGCAGTACATTTTTATATATATACCTCAGTGCCCAAACATTTGTCTCCATCTGGAGCTGTGGGAGAGAGCTGAAACGGAAAGGCGGTGTGGCAGGTGATCTGTTGTGACGACCATTTCTGCCGCGGCCATGTAAACAACCCACATCGTGTGCTCTGTTCACCCACCACCCAACCCCTCCGGTGCTCACCACCCCCAAACGTGCCCATCCCCCACGTCCGCCTTCGATCCTCCAGCGGCTCGTCCGTTCGTCTTTCGTTTCTCCTCCGGTTTCGAGGCGCGACTTCTTCTGTCTGGTGCGGGCGCATCCATTCCAAAGCGGGGCGAACAACAAAGCGTCCTCAGGCGTCTGCAGCACGGTCAGACCTTGGGCCTCGACGATTCGTCGACACACCTGTCTATATCTACGTACTCACTCGACCGACCCATAGACTGACCGGCCTTGTATCACGTATGCCGTCGCAATCTCCAGCCTCGACTTTACCCTTCCGACAATGAGCTATCAATACCCGAATCGCTCGCACTTACACTCGGCGACATCGCCGAGCCCGCTGCGACAGGCTTCGACAGCGTCCTCCGGCTCATCAGCATACTCCACTGCCTCGAACCCTTACGCCCCAAGCAGATCAAGTACGGTGTCTTCCAATGAGTCGAATACACCGCACTATGCGGCCATGCGCCACAAGCGTGGCCTGAGCGAGGCAACCGGATTAGCACGTAATTCCACCGTACGGGGGTTGGAGCCTCAAGATAACAACGCCTCTGCAACATATAAGAACATCCGACAATCTCTCCGACCGCTTTCCCAAGCCCCCGCCGCCCGTCCTGCGAGCCCGCAGGAAAAACCACCAACACACCATAGCCGTACCCAGAGTCTGGATCGAATACATACGCCACACGCCTTCGATGGCTCCGTCTCACCAACTTCGCCAACTTCCAAAACACGACCACATTCGGTATTATTGGCGCGAGGGGATACGATTCGCGCAGCCAAGCCCCATGTACGATTCGCGCAAGAGCTCGAGAAGCCGGATTTCCAAAGTATGCAGAAATCGTCCACCGGCTACCTAAGGACCCTATCGAAGTTAGCTGCGGAGAACGGAGGCAATGAGGAGTTCAGCGTTTCGAGCCCCACGGAACATGTTCGAGGTATGAGCGGTCGACGAAAGTTTCAGCGCTCAAACTTAGCACGTAATGCTACATCCACTGGTTATGGCGGCAGGACATGGATTGATACGCAAAGACAATTCCTGCAAGCTTATGAGTATCTCTGTCACATCGGAGAGGCCAAGGAGTGGATAGAAGAGCTTCTAAAGAAACCTTTGCCCCCTATCGTAGAGTTGGAGGAAGCGTTGAGAGACGGAGTGACCTTGGCCGAGATTGTGCAAGCCCTGCACCCGGACCGACCACTACGGATATTTCGTCACCCAAAATTACAGTTCAGACACTCCGACAATATCGCTCTTTTTTTCCGCCTACTTGCAGAGGTTCAGCTTCCAGATTTCTTCTGGTTCGAGCTTGTAGATCTCTACGAAAAGAAGAATATCCCTAAAGTGATCCACTGTATCCATGCACTTTCTTACGTGCTACACGGATTGGGCTGGGTGCAACACAAGATTGAAAACCTAGTGGGCCAACTAGAATTCGAAGACCATGAGCTGGAAGCCAAACAGAAGGATCTCGATAAGTCCGGCGTCGCGATGCCGAACTTCAACGGAATTGGAGCAAACTTCGGCGCTGAACCGGAACCGGAACCGGAACCTGTCGAGACCGAAGAGGAACGGATAGATTGTGAACTGGCCGAGAACGAAGCAGCTATCGCGGACTTCCAAGCGCAAGTTCGAGGTGCTTTGCTCCGGCTTCGCCTGGGGGAGATGATGCAAGACCTCTGGGACTGGGAGGGCTTTCTTGTCGACATGCAATCAAGAGTCAGGGGGCATTTTGCAAGGGAGATTTCCCAGTTCCGCATGGATATGAGGCGCTTCGCGATCGACTTGCAGAGCGCGTGTAGGGGTTTCCTCGCGCGCAATTCCCATAAGCAGAAGGAAAACCACTGGCGGGATCGAGAGAAGGATGTATTGACTCTCCAGAGCCTGATCAGGGCGCGGAGGGCCAGGAGCGAAGTACAATATCTGAAATCGAAGATGCAACGCCAAGAGAACGGTATCCGTGAGTTCCAGGCCGCTATAAGAGGCGCTTTGGCGAGGAAGCAGGTCGGTGATCAATGGGAAGAGACACGAGAAGCGGAGGTAGCGGTTCAGGATCTCCAGGCGGCGATACGAGGTGCTTTAGCAAGGAAGCGAGTCGATGAGCAATACGCCAACATTGCGAGTCAGGAGAACGAGGTTTCATTCTTGCAGTCAGCTGTACGAGGCATGCTTCAACGCCAAGCATACCAGACGGACCTTGAGAACCTTCGCCAACATGAGGATACCATTACAACTTTACAGGCGGCTGTAAGAGGACTGCTTGCCAGGAAGCAAGACGGCGAACTTAGACATCAGCTGGTAAGCAAGTCTGTGCGTTGGGACAAGTTGCAAGCGCTGCTGCGTGGTAGAGCTTCGCGGCTCTCGCACAAGAAGTTGCTCGATGCATTGCTTGCCCAGTCCCCTTCGATTGCGTTATTCCAAGCTTTGGCGCGTGGTAGAGCTTTTCGACGCTCTCACCACAAGTTGATTGAGGCATTAATCGCACAGTCCCCCTCGATTGTATCTTTGCAAGCTTTGTTGCGTGGTAGGGCTTTCAGACATGCTCACCAAAAGCTGCTGGCAGCTCTGCACGCCCAATCCCCTTCTATCGTTGCTTTCCAAGCTTTTTTGCGCGCCGGCACTGTTCGAAAAGAGGTGGAAGCCATATACCAGTCGCTTTACGAAAATCTGGAGCCCATTTTGGATTTTCAGTCTGCTGCGCGCGGTTGTCTTTTCCGCCGTCAATACGATTCTGATCTCAAAGCGTTACAGGCAAACCTTCCACAAATCGTCGACTTCCAATCGGACATTCGGGGATACCTCCACCGACAGAGCACTTATGATCTTCTCTTTGAGCTCCACAAGCATGAACCCATTGTCATTGAGCTTCAGGGCTTGGCACGTGGTGCATTGCTCCGAAATGAAGTTGGGGTTCTTGTAGGACAACTCGAAGATGAGGAGGAGATTGTTGTCGAGCTGCAGGCACTAGCAAGAGGAAGATTGATAAGGACGAGATTCGAAGAGAAGAAGCGATTCTACTACGAGAACATGGAAAAGGTCGTCAAGATCCAGAGCTTCATCCGAGGTCGTCAACAAGGCGAAGCATATAAGAGCTTGACCAGCGGCAAGAACCCTCCGGTGGGCACCATCAAGAACTTCGTGCACTTGCTCAACGACAGCGATTTCGATTTCGATGAGGAAATCGGTAAGTTTGTCCGAAAGCATTCAATGGTTGTTTTGGCTAACAAACCTCCACAGAAATCGAGCGTCTCCGCAAGACAGTCGTGCAGCAAGTCCGTCAAAATGAGACGGCCGAACAATACATTGATCAGCTGGACATCAAAATCGCCCTGCTTGTCAAGAACAAAATCACCCTGGACGAGGTTGTCCGACATCAGAAACATTATGGCGGCCATGTCGGGGCTTTGCTGACGAACAAGGAACTCGCTTCCAAGGATCCTTTTGATCTCAAGGCTCTGAACAAGAACTCAAGGAAGAAGCTGGAGCACTACCAGGAGATGTTCTTCATCTTGCAGACCCAACCTCAGTACTTGGCTCGGCTGTTTAGGAAGCTAAGGCAATCTGCTACCTCTGAGAAAGAGTCTAAGCGCATCGAACAGTTGATGATGGTCCTGTTTGGTTTTGCTCAGAAGCGCAGGGAAGAATATTATCTTCTCAAGTTGCTGGCAAGATCCATGAAGGAGGAGATTGATGGATGCATGCATCTTCAAGATTACCTTCGGGGCAATTTCTTCTGGTCGAAGATCCTGGCGAGCTACATCCGCTCTCCGAAGGACCGGAAGTATCTTAGAGATCTCCTCTCTCCAGTCATCAAGGAGAACATCATTGAAAATGAAGGGCTAGACCTGGAGAGTGACCCGCTTCAGATATACCGATCCATCATCAGCAACGAAGAACTCAGTACCGGACAGCGGAGCAGGCGACCGCCAGATGTTCCTCGTGAGCAGGCAATCAAGGACATTGAAACCAGAGAAACGTTCATTCGACACCTCCAGGACCTCCGCGATATTTGCGATCAATTCTTTGCAGCTCTCGAGGACACGCTGCACAGAATGCCATATGGCATCCGCTTCGTAGCCCAGCAGATGTTCGAGCAGCTTCGCACACACTTTCCTCATGAGGATCCCCAGCATCTCTTACAGATTGTAGGCCATTGGGTTTGGAAGACATATCTACAGCCTTCTGTTCTCCAGCCTGAAACTTGGGGCGTTGTCGATCGCGGCCTCTCTCCTCTCCACAAGCGCAACCTTGGAGAAGTCGCGAAAGTTATTGGCCAAGTGGCTGCTGGAAGATTGTTTGGCGGCGAGAACATTTACTTGCAGCCTCTCAATAGCTATGTCACCGAAGCCATCGGCCGCCTGGGGGAGATATGGTCAGGCCTGATCAACGTGCGGGATGCTGAAGCCCACTTCGACATCGACGAGTTTAACGACCTTTATGCGCGCACAAAGCCCACCCTCTATATCAAACTGTCGGACATCTTCGCCATTCACCATCTCATCCTGAGCGACTTGCCCCTGCTATGCCCATCACAAGACGATGTACTTCGTGAAGTGATGCGTGAGCTCGGCAGTGCCAAAAACAACGAAACCGAGCTCATCGGCGTGAGCTCTTCTGAGATCAGTCTCACACTTAACCCCAAGTTCCACGACAAGGAAGACCCTGAAGCCGCGATCAAAGCACGGTTCATGGAGACTAAGCGCTGCGTGCTCTACATCATTCGCATCCAAACAGGCGCCAATCTGGTTGATATCATGATCAAGCCCATTACTCCTGAAGATGAAGATAAGTGGGCTCAACTTATCCGAGACGAGCTCATCGCGCACAATCAACCCAGCAGCAAGAAGCGCTCTGCTTACGCCCAGGAGTCGACTTCGCTCGTCGACATCACTTCAATGTCCTATGCCGAACTGAAGAGTATCTGTCTGGAGAATATCCTGGAACTGGAGAAGGCCGGACGAATTTCACGCCACAACCAGTACCAAGACCTTCTGAATGAGATTGCTATCGACATTCGCACGAAGCATCGGCGCCGCATGCAACGCGCAAAGGAAATTGAAGGTGTTCGTGCCACGCTGGCTAACTTGGACGAGAAGGCACGTTGGCTTGAGGAGCAGCTGAAAAGTTACAATGACTACATCGAGCAAGCTATGGTGACCCTGCAAAACAAGAAGGGCAAGCGACGGTTCCTTCTCCCCTTCACCAAGCAGTACAACCACGAGCGCGAGCTCCAGCGCTCCGGACGTGTACCCAAGTTTGGCTCGTACAAGTACTCAGCCCGCACACTTGCTGACAAAGGCGTCTTGGTCTCTTGGGCGGGCACCTCCGAGGCCAAGTGGGACAAGCTCGACATCACGATCTCGAGCAACCAGGTCGGCATCTTCCTCATCGAGGGTTCCAGCGGCAGCATGATGATTCCGGGAGCTAGCGCGGAGGTGCCGCTGGACGATCTCCTCCAGGCGCAGTTCGACAACCACATGTTCATGAACCTTTTCCACACGGGCAGCAGCCACGGCAGCCGGGCGTCGATGGATACCCGGTCCATGCGGGCGGGCAGCGTCAGCTCGGGTGGCGCGGTTGGTGGAGAAGGGGCCTTGAAGCTCAACGTGAATCTCTTCCTGCATCTGGTGTTCAAGAAGTTTTACAAGGATGGTTGATCGCGGTGCAGGAAGAGGGGGAAAAAGAGTGCGCGTCGCAAAGCTTTTCTGATGATTCGGGTCATGATGGCGTTCTGGTGTCTCTCGGGGTTGGTTGTCTTCGTCTCAATCTCTTCTTTTGTCCATCTCATCTCTTTCCCTATTTCTCCTTTTTCCTTACTGTCACACTCCTTTGCTTTCTTTGTCCCTTCCGGTTGGGTATAGAGGGTGCGGGGATACACATGAAACGCGTGATGACGGTGCGCAGCTTCCCTGGTTCGGGTTATGGGATAGGTATACGGATGGGCCGGTGCGCAATGTTGTACGACGCAACGAGGAATGAGGGGGCGATGGACTCTTTTGCTTTCGCTCATAAGAGGAGAGAGAAGAGCGAGCCTTATGAACCCGCCAGGATGCACGCTTTCTCAACTTTTACTGTTCGGAACCGGAGGAGGGAGGGGGTTTTGAGATTGTCTCCTTTTCTTTTTTTTTCCCCCCTGTCTTCCTTTCTTCCTACCACTTCATTTGCATACATACCCCTCATTTTTCCATATCTTCGTTTGTGTTTCGTGTTTTGATTCCCTGCGAAGTATTAGACTGGCAAATTCTCTACTTGTTTTTTCTTTCTCGCTGCAACTTTTGGATTGCTACGTGGTTTGATGTGAGTAGAATGTCGATGTAGTCTGGTGTACAGACACTTGGTTGGAGAGTCGACATCTTGCCCAGAATGCTTTGTCGTGACATGAAGTCCTCCAGTTTAAGTACCTGATGCATGCCTTACAGCCTGCCGAAGCATTTTGTTGCCTCAGGCATAAACATGATATAAGCGACTTCCAAGAGATGCTCGAAATCGACATGCTGGAATAGCTTCCACAGCGTCTGGCTAAATTGTAGCAGTGCAAATCTCATCACTGGCTTGATCTCGCCCATATCAATTCATGTAGCTACTTTCTTCTTCATCGCTAGGCTGGGACTTGGGCTATCCCATGATGTGGGCAGCAGTGGTGGTGGAAAATTGACTGCACGTGACCCACAAAATACGCGAGGATTAGACCGCACCCAGCAATCCTCAACACCCAGCCAGCCCACGACAATCCCACACTTTTGCGCCGACCGTCTCTCTCAACACTCACCCACACACCCGTCCACCTCACACCCCCAAATCCGTCAAAATGGAAAACGAACGCGGTGAACTCGTCGACCTGTATGTATCAGCCCTTTTTGCTGTGGGACCTTGCTCGCTCGCGGATATGGGATTCTGGAAATTATCACGATGGATGATTTGGCGGGATGGAGAGAGGGGGACGCACTCGACGACGTTGACCGCGGTTGCACGAACGTCTGAAAGATCATGTATGCTAACATTTTCTCTTCTCTTCCCACAGGTACGTCCCCAGGAAGTGCAGCGCCACCAACCGCATCATCAAGGCCAAGGACCACGCCTCCGTCCAGATCTCCGTCGGCAAGGTCGACGAGAACGGCCGGTACACGGGCGAGAACCAGACGTACGCGCTCTGCGGCTTCGTGCGCGCCATGGGCGAGAGCGACGACTCCTTCAACCGCCTCGCTCAGAAGGACGGCTTCCTTAAGGGTGTCTGGAGCGCCAGCCGATAAACGCCTTGCTTTCTTTCCCCCTTTCCGTCTTCTGTTCGCGTGACGGATCGGGTGGAGAGGTCGCGTGCTGAGTGTGTGAGTTTTCCCCTCATGCTCTCGTTTCCGGATCTTGGATGGCACGGATGCTTTATCGGACGCTTTGTGCTTGTGAATGAGGGGAAACGCCTCGGCTGGGATCAGATGAGCTAATAGCGGTTTTCTACGGACACAGGGTGTGGACTTCGCTTTTTCCTCCTTTTCGTTCGAACTTCCTCGGGAAATAAAAAGGATCGGTGGTTTACAAGGCCCCTTTAACGATGGAAGGAAATGAATCAAGGCTTCTTTTTCTTTCCATTCGGTTATTGGGTTGTCGAACGTCCGAAAAAAGAGAGAGAGCACGGGAAACAGGTGTAACCTAGCAAAAGTCAAGATTATACCAACATTTGCCTTGATGAGGGAACGCCCATCACGACCCACAGTGATAGTGTTTGTTGTTCGTACGAATACGAATCGTGATTTGCCAGGGACAGCTATTCCTTTCGGATAACGATTACGGGCCTCATAACGGGAGTGCGAGATTGGGTCCCTCCGAATCGGCATCTAGCTAAAGACGATCGGTCATTACGCGCTCCCGAATCTTTGTCAAGACCTACCCGGATCTCGCAAGCGACGACACAATCACTATTGACCGTCAGATACATCCTACTGAGTCGGCCCTGCCCAGGTTCCCATACACGCACTCTGCCGATCAACGTTTGCCCCCATTCACACCCCCCAATCCACATCGACGTTCTATCCAGCATGATAACATCATGAAACCTCCCTCCACTTTCCTTGAAAAAGTACACATCGCATTGCAGAACGAACAGAACAGAACTGGATGAATCATTTGCTACATATATACCGTACCGTCCCATATCAACAGGGGAATCACATGGAGGGGGGTTAAGGTAAGCTAAACAACAAGAAAAAAGTGATAAACACAAGGTATAATAGGAAAGGCCGAAGAAAGAAGCGAAAAAAAAAGGCCCATCCTCCTCTTCCTTGCCCATCTCGTCCACCCGCCCGCGCGCCCATTCGAACGTCATGAATACTATACCGTACAACACCGAAACCAAAACTCCTCCTCCCTTCTCGCCTCGCAACTTCCTCCTCTTCCGTAATAAAAGCCCAAGGGTGTGCAAAATTACAAATTACATCTCATACTCAAACTCCCCCTCCTCGCCGTCGCCAGCCTCCACATCATCCATATCCTCCATCTCCTCATCATACGCCTCGCTCTGCTCATCCTCCCCCTCTTCCTCCTCCTCCTCCTCCCCCTCATCATCCTCCTCCTCCCCACTCCCACCGTCGTCCGCGCGCGCCCACTCCTCACTCTCCCCAATCCCCCTTACACCACCCACACCACCCATCCCACCAACCTCCACCACAGGCGCCGGGTCCACCCTTCTCAACCCCTCCTCCTCCGCCTCCTCCTCTTCCTCCTTCCCCTCCCGCCCACCTTCCTCTCCCCCCACATCAACCACCACATCCCCACTCCACGGCCTCGCCTCCCTCACCCGCTCTCCGCACCGGAGACACTCCCACCCCTCACCCCCCCCTTCGCCGCCTTCATCGGCGGCTTCGGCCTCGAGCCGCTCCGCCAGGCAGACGTAGCAGTAGACGCAGCCGCACGGCAGGGCCTCGTAGGGGTTCGTCACGTCGGTGGCGGCGTTGCCGATGATGCCTGTGCCTGTGCCTCCTGCGGCTGCGCTGCCGGCTCCAGCTGCGGCTGCGGCTGCTTGGGCGTTTTGGTCTTCCTGGTAGCAGAGGGCGCAGGTGCGTTCGGGGAGGAAGGCGAGGGCGCCGTGTTTGCTGCCGGTAAGGTCTTCGGAGTCGTCGGAGGAGGGGTTTGCGCGGCGGCCGAGGAGGAAGGCGGCGGTGGAGGAGAGGAGGGATTTGAGGGTGCGGACGGCGCGGCCGAGCAGGCGGCGCCAGCGGTGGATGCCGACGAGGGGGAGGAGGAAGAGGAGGAACTCGGTGAAGGCGTGCCAGACGAGCTGGCGGTTGAGGTATTCGAAGGAGACTTCGCGGGCGGTGGCGCCGGCGCCGGCGCTGCTGGAGGCGGGCGTGAGACGCAGGCGCAGGAGTCGGTCGGTGAGGGTGCGGTGGCGGCCGGTGGTGAGGAAGACGAGGAAGGAGAGGAGGGCGGTGAGGGAGTGGGCGGTGCTGAGGGTGGTGGTGAGGCGGTTGAGGAGGGAGGGAGATGGGGAGGAGGTGGATGTGGAGAGCAGGTGGTCTTCCCATTTTGTCCAGGCGTAGCGGCCGAGGACGGTGGTCAGGCCGTAGAGGGTTTTTTGCGTGCGGGATGGGGGTGGTGGGCAGAGGGGGTTGGTGCCCTTGGTGACGGCGGAGGAGGTGTAGCGTAGGCCTTGGAGGGCCGCGCCGTAGGAGGCGTTGTGGTCCCAGATGGTGAGCTTGAAGAGGAGGGCGCGCAGGACGAGGAGGATCTCGGGGGCGTAGTCGTCTTGGAGGTGCGTCTATCGGAGGGTCTTCGTCAGCACATCGGTTTTGCAGTGGATGGATTAAGGGGGGAGGAGGGGAAAGGAGAGTTCGCTCACGCCAAAGTATTTCAGGCCCTCGCCCACCTGGGCCTTGAGCAGCTCGAGCAGCTCCTCGTCGAGCAGCTCGGCGTCGACCTGGCCGACGCGGAAGGCGGGCCGGGTGCCCTCGCGGCCGCGGACGGCGTCCCAGACGGAGCGGCCGGCGCGGCCGAGCCGGTCGAGGGGGAAGGGCAGCCGGGCGAGCTGGAGCTGCTGGGTCGGGCGGGCGGCGTACAGGGCCTCCTCGCGGCGGGCGCGAGCCTCCCTCTCCCGCTGCTGCTGGCGGCGGGCGGCGAGGCGCTCCTGGGCGGCGGCGAAGTCGGCGTCGGGCATCACGGCGGCGCGGCGGACATTGGGGTTGGTTTTTCAAGGCGGGCGATGATGGGAGCTTGGGGATGGGATGGCTGGAATGGAATGGATTGATGTAGGGGAGAACTGCGTGGGTTGTTTGGTGCGCGATCGGCTGTGAGTGGGACACGGTACCGTATGGAATGGAACGGACGGTGAGGATGGGCGGAGCGGTTGCTGTGCTGTTATGCTGTTCGTGCGCGCGGCGGGTTGCGGTCAAGGATGGGGGTGGACCTGCCGCTCTCACCCTCACTTCACTCTCACCGGCAGGCCGAGGCGATCCGGGGACTGATGGACATGTGCTCCGTCTGTAGATGGGCGGAGATGGCCCGGATCTTCATCGCCGTCACCCTGGCGTGCCTGGTCGGAGTCGGAGGGGCAGGGCACCTCCACCAACTGACCCCAACCGACTGACAATACACCAAAAAGTTCACCTCTTGAGTTCACCTCTTCCCCTCCTCCACCTCTCCCGTTTGAGATACCTGTGAGCGCTTGCCGAGCTATCCTCGAGCTCCCAGCTCACTTTGACTCCCTCTTCTCCTTCTGTCCTCCTTGGTCCACGCATCCCCGCCGAGCTCTCTCATGGAGGTCGAGGGAGCGATCGAAGTGCCTGGAGAGGCCAACCCGCTCACCGAGGGACTGCTCTTCCATGTCCTCAAGGCCGCTACCTCCAACGATCACCAGCAGGTTCAGAGCGGCACCAAGCAGCTGCAGCAGTGGGAGTCGCAGAAGGGCTACTACAGTCTCCTCCAGGTATGGCTTGTGTGCCAGTGTGACCGTGTCAACCTGAAGGCGTGGAAGCTGATCTGGCTCACAGTCTGTCTTCATTGACAAGTCTCTGCCCACCGAGGTTCGATATCTCGCCATCATCCAGCTTAAGAACGGCATCGACCGCTATTGGCGACGGACCGCGCTCAAGTTCGTATAGCTTCGCTCTCGCCAGAAGATACAGGGGAGCTGACAACAGTAAAACCAGTGCTGTAAGCAAAGAGGAGAAGGCTCTGATCCGGTCGCGCTTGTACGAGAGCGGTCTGGACGAAGCGAACCAGAACCTCGCGCTACAGAACGCCGTCGTGATTGCGAAAATCGTCCGCTACGAATACCCGCGGGATTGGTGCGTCGTGCAAGGATACAAGGTGCCTGGAGCACGGGACTGACTGCTCCAAGGCCAGATGCGATCACCAGTCTGATCGACCTCCTCCGCACATCCAGCGATCCTTCCGCGCCGCGACTCAGGCTCCCCCGCACTCTCCTCATCCTTCTCCACGTCGTTAAAGAACTTTCAACAGGGCGCCTCCGTAGCCTGCAAACAAATCTGCAAGCCGTCACGCCGGAAGTGTTCCATGTTCTCGGCAACATATACCTACAAAAGGTGCAGAGATGGCAGGGATTTCTGCAAAATGGCGGAGATGATGAGGGTGGGGCGTTAGACGACATCGAGCAGACTCTTCTGTGTCTCAAAGTCCTTCGCCGATTACTGATCGCAGGCTACGAATTTCCGAACAGGGACAACGACGTGCAGCAATTCTGGGGCTTGGTCCGGAACCAATTCGGCGATTTCTTGAATATCGCGACCCAGGAGCCTTCTCCTCTCGCGCTTGCAGTACGGAAGCTCATAGAGAAGCATTTGCTACAGCTCGCGAAATTCCATTTGGAGATGGCGAGGATGCATGCGGCAGCGTTCATGCTACTCCCAGAGTCTGCCAGCCTCGTGCGAGCGTACTGGGGGTTGATCTCGAAGGTGGGGGAGTCCTTTGGCTCGAAGTCATTCGAAATATCGAATGCCAGCTCTGGCGATGAAGACGATGATATGCCGATCCTCGAGAAAATCAGTCTCAAGGGTCTGCTCCTGATCCGGGCCTGCCTGAAAATGGTGTTCAACCCGACTCAGACTTTCAAGTACCGGTCCCCGCAAGACAAAGAGGAAAAGAAGCAAGCGGAGGATTTCGCCAAAGCACACCTCTTCTCGAACGAATGGGTGACGGAGATGCTTGAAACGATCGTTAGCCGCTTCTTCGTTTTCCGCGATAGTGATCTCCGCGAGTGGCAAGAGGATCCGGAAGAGTGGGAACGAAAGGAAGACAGCGACTCGGAGGGTTATGAATATGCAGTTCGTCCTTGCGCGGAGAAACTATTTCTGGATCTCTCTATCAATTACAAGGAACTGGTCATTCAACCTCTCCTTAACGTCTTCCAAACCGTGGCTTGTGAGTACTCCGTCGGATCTATCAATATCCTCCGTTACTAATCAGAGAATAGCTCCCGACAACGATAATATCCTGTTCAAGGACTCTGTGTATACCGCGATCGGGCTCGGCGCGTCTGTCCTCCATCAACACCTCGACTTCGACAGCTTCATCAAGTCTACTCTGGCACCGGAAGCGCAGATGCAAAAGCCCGGCTACAACATCCTCCGGCGAAGAATCGCGATCCTCCTGAGCCAGTGGGTGACCGTTAAGATCTCGATCGACAACCGGCCAGTTCTCTACCAGATCTATACTCACCTCCTAGACAAGAACGACCCGCTCAACGACCTCGTCGTCCGCATCACCGCGGGTCGCCATTTCAAGAACGTCGCCGACGAGTGGGAATTCGTCGTGGATCAATTTCTGCCCTATGCCCCCGAGATCCTCTCTCGCCTGATGGCGTTGATCGAGGAAGTCGAGTCTACCGAGACCAAGATGTCGCTCCTCAATACCATCTCCGTCATCGTCGAACGACTCGAGCACCGCATCACCCCTTACGCCGAACGCATCGTCGCTCTCCTGCCACCTCTTTGGGAACAATCCGGCGACGAACACCTCATGAAGCAAGCCATCCTCACCATCCTCACGCGCCTCATCAACGCGATGAAGTCCGCCTCACTTCCCTTCCACCCTCTCGTCCTGCCCATCATCAAGGGCGCCGTCGAGCCGGGCTCGGACACGCAAATCTACCTCCTCGACGACGCGCTCGACCTGTGGGCCTCCGTCCTCCACCAAACGCCCGCGCCCGCCTCGCCCGAGCTGATCTCGCTCGCGCAGTACCTCTTCGACATCTTCGACCTGGGCAGCGAGTCGTTGCGGCAGGCCCTCGAGATCACGGAATCGTACCTCCTCCTGGCGCCGCACGAGATGCTGGCCGATGGCCCGCGGCAGCGGCTCCTGGCCTCCCTCACCCTCCTCCTCGGCACGGTGAAGCCGAACGCGACGGGGATGCTGACGGACCAGGTCGAGGTGATGGTGCGGACGGCGGCGCAGATGGGCGGGGAGCAGGGGGTCGAGGTGGTGGTGGGCGACCTGGCGTCGTCGGGGTTCCTGGGGAAAGTGCTGCAGGGGTTGAAGGGGGCGTGGCGAGCGCACCGCGCCGTCGGCCCGCGCGTGACGGAAGCGGCCGTGGACGGGGTGGTGGAGACGGACTATTGGGCGACGCTGGCGCGGATCGGATGCGCGAGCCCGCGGCTGCTGCTCGAGGCCGTCCGGGCGGTGGACGCGGCGGCCGGGTTGCTGACGGGGGACATGGAGGGCAACGATGAGGAGGGCGGGGCGGGCCCCTGGCGCTGGCTGCTGGAGGAGTGGTTCGGGCACGTGGACAACGTGGGCGACCTGCCCCGGAAGAAGCTCATGGGCCTCGCGCTCACGCAGCTCCTCGCCCACTCGCCCACGGCGCCCTGGCTCCTCCGCCGCTTCCTGCAGGACTACCTCCACCTGTGGACGCAGCTGGTGGAGGAGCTGGTGGAGGGCCAGGAGGACCGCACAGTGGACTGCTTGGTCTGGGCGCCGCCGGATCCGACGGCGCTGTCGACGACGGCGGATTCGGACCTGGAACCCCCGGAGGATGCGCGCCGTCGCGATCTCATCTATTCGGATCCCGTCCACACGGTCAATTTGGTGGCGGCGGTGCGGGAGCATTTTGCGCTGGCGGTGCGTGCGTGCGGTGGTCGGGAGGCGTTTCAGGCGGAGTGGCTGGTCAATGTGGATCGCGAGGTGGTGGAGGCGTTTGGGAGGTTGGAGGGGGTTGTTTAGGGGGGTGTTGGGGGCTTTGGGGATTGGGGGTTGGAAGGTGGATTTGGGAAAAGGGTATGTGGAGTGGATTTTTGGACGTTGAGGCTTTTGATCGGGATAACTATCAGCAGTGGTGAACACCGGGGAGAAGAAATGGAAAGGAGAAGGAGTAGTTTCAAAAATCTTCTATTTTTCTATTATTAATCTTTCGTAGTTTGATTAAAACCCATTCGTCCATCTTCTTCTTCTTACGTGAGTGTGCACCATTCTATCGATATATTATATTTTATCTTATCTATATTTTTCTTACTTTTCATAGATCCTCCCTTCGTTAGCTTATTTCCCTCCTCCTCCTCCTCCTCCTCCTCCTCCTCCTCCTCCTCCTCCTCCTCCTCCTCCGCCTCCACGGAATCCTCTTGCGTATGTATCATAACAGCACGTATCACGTATACTTAAGGCACGCTATCTATCGATCTTCAGTTCAGTGATATGTGTAACTTTATAGCAAGGTACGAGTAGTTAGCAGCGGAGGTAGCAGCGGAGGTACTGTAGCAGCGGAGGTGCAGGGAGGTATGTCAACTCCGCTAAACTCCGTTAACCACGGCACAACGGAGGAACGGAGGAACGGACGGTGAGGTGGGTGCCCCGCCCGCCGCGCCGCTGCGCCGACGTCATCGGAGGAAGCTCCGACGGAGGGATGAGGTGTCGGGTTGCCTTTTTGAGTAATACTTACTGTAGGTATCATGAGCGCAGGAGGGGGGATTGGGGGGGATGGGATTTTATATATAGGGGAAGGAGGTTTTTGAGATGTGAGGATGGGAGCTTGAGGGAGCTGGAGGGAGGGTGTGCACGTGGTGATTGTTTCGTGGGGATGGTTGAGGTGTGTTGGGCATGAGTGTCTGTCCGTCCGTTGGGAGGGAGTGGGATGGAGGGAGGGAGGGGCAGGTTGGGATGCTCGGCCGAGGGAGGAGGTGCTGCCGCTGCCGCTGGTGCTGCACACCGATGAAGGAAGATCTTTCTTTATGTTTCTTCGTCGTTTTCTTTTGCTTCCTGTCTCTCTGTTTTGGGTGCGGCTGAGAATGGCTTGGGATGTTTGGGCGTTGTTGTTTTTTTATTGTTATTATAGGCGTCATTGTGTTCACACGATTCCTTTAGAGAAGAGACGAGACTTGGGCAAGCAAGGAAGGAAGCAACCGCACCCGATGGACTGGATGATGGCTGATGATCATGATCATGATCGAAGGGAGGAGGAGAAAAAGAAGAAGAAGAAGAAGAAGAAGAAGAGTCATCCGGCGTCCTCTTCCCCCTTCCATGGCACTGGTGGCTTTTCAGATCTCGACGCTCGTTGGGCGATCATCGACAGGGAGAGAGACAGAGAGGAAGAGAAAAAGAGGCGTCGTGTAGGTACCTAGAGTCTGTTCCATCTTGTGTGACTTGCCGGCCTGCCACGCGAAGGATGAGATGACCTAAGCGACTTCTCGACGATTTAGTCAAGGCGAGCATGTGCCGCCTTCCTCCCGTCCCATCGATTCTCCCATCGCAAGAATTGGGGATCAAGATCGAGACCTTTGCTGCCCATTTGCTTCCACTTCCTTCGCTCATGGATCGCAATGGATGGATGGATGGATGGATGGTTGAAGTGGCTTGTTGGAGGAGGGCGGGGGTCTACGGCGGCGGCGGCGCCCCAGGGCTTTCTCGCTGCTTACCTACAGTACCTAGTGCGATGCTTAAAACGTGGATCGCCGGGTTCACTTTCACTCATCTCTTGGGTCTTGGCTTACTATCTATGCGCCTTGTGCTGTGTGATATTTTTCTGATAAATATGTTGGCTGAATGTTAGGTAGCTACTAGCTATGTAACTAGTACTATCTGACGTTTTTGCGGGTACATATCTCACTCAGGTCGTTCGTTCGTACGAACCTAAGGATTTCGAGTCTGTCGGCACTGATATTATTAGTCAGGACCGACGGGGGCTGGTGCACCTGGCAGTGTTGCTCATCCTTCCCCTGCGCTGTCCAGTTTGTTCAGTGCTTCTTGCTTTCAGACGAAGAGAACAGGCGCAGAGATCTTCTGCAGACGAGAAGAAGAAAAAAGAAGTCCCTTTGTTGGCCGTTGACGCTGCAAGCGGCCGTATACTTCTTCACCTACCTGTCCTCTTCAACAAGCCCCCGCAACACCCTACCTTACCACCACCTACCAGTAACTATTCTCCCTTCCTCCGTGCGATCGGAGCAATTGGAAGACGCGGACGAGAGAGAGAGCCCGGCCGAGCACGAGGACGACCGGAGCACGCCCGTCAAGGCTACCTGCTGACTCACGCACGACGTGATTACCTACTATCATATCTTACCTGGCCTACTACTACATACTTAGTACCTCCCCGCCCATCGATCGCGGAGGAAAGCGACGGCCGACGGTGGACATCCATCCTCCTTCAGCCGCGTCCGCGTCAAGGTTGCTGGCAGGGAATCCGACAGACAGGGAGGAGTTAGGTAAAGGCAAGGCAACCTAAGGCACCCGACGGAAGCAAGACGGCGTTTTTTGAGCCTCCGACCTTGCCCTGGTTTCCCCGTCCCAACGGCGGATCGACGAAAATAAGTAGCTCAGCCTCCCGCGCCTGCGCATCCGCTGGCCTGTTGGCCTTTCTTTGGCTTTTTTTCACACTTGTCTTTTTTATCTTTTTATCTTTCTTACTTTCTCGCCTGCTTTTCTCTCGGATTGATTTCCTTGCGACAAAAACACATTGTCCGAGTCGGAAACGGTTTGGGAAAAGAACGACACCGACCAAAACCGCCCACGAACATCGCGGCGCGGATCCATGTGAAGAGTTGTCGGAGGGGAGGAATAGTAGTAGGATAGGATGGCGCCCGATGATCCGACGGCGTTCGCGTTCGCGCCCCTCCGCCGTGCCTCCAGCGGCACCGACCGCGTCCAAAAGCAGCAGGCCAGCTTGGCGCATAGCGGCGGCGGTGGCGGCGTCAGCAGCAGCAGCGTTGGCGGCGGCTCCTCCTCCTTCTCCTTCTCCGCCGCGAACCCGCGCTCCTGCGTCACCTGCCGCAAGCGCAAGGTCAAGTGCGACAAGAACCAACCGTGCGGCAACTGCGTGCGCGGACGGAGCGAGTGCGTGTTCCCCTCCCCGGCGCGCGCCCCCCGCAAACCCCGCAAGTCGCAGGACAACGGCTTGATGGAGCGGCTGCGGAGGCTGGAGGGCGTGGTGCAGTCGCTCGGCATGCACATCGAGGACGAGACCGGCGTCAATGCGATACCGCCGCCGCCGCCGAAGGCGGCGAGGACGATCTCCTCCCCCAAGGCTGTCAGCGTTGCGCCGCCGGTGGAAGTGCCGGTTGAGGTGCCGAAGAAGCCGACGGCGTCGTCGCTGGATCATGCTATGGAAGGGCTTGAGAAACGGTTTGGAAGGTTGGTGACCGATGAAGGCAGAAGCAGGTATATCAATAGCAGCTTCTGGGCTAGCTTAAACAGAGAGGTACGTCGATGCTTCTGTCAATCCTGTTTCTGCGCCATGGGATGGAGGGGTCTGATCTCTAGAATAGGTCGAGGACCTAAAGGGCATACTCAATGCCCCTTCGGATGATGAAGAGGACTACGCATCTCCCTGCACGACCAGCTCGGGCAACAGCGGGCACCAGGGTTTCATGTTTGGCTACAGCTCCCAAAACGTGGACATGTACTCGTTACACCCACCGCCGGAGCACATCCCCAAGTACTGGGCCTTGTTCAAGGAAAACGTGGACCCGCTCGTCAAGATCCTCCACGTCCCCTCCACGGAGCCCAAAGTGCTGCAAGCCAAAGACCACCTGGACAGCCTGTCCAAAGGGTTCGAATGCCTGCTCTTCGTCATCTACTACGGCGTCATCACCAGCGTCGCCGCGCACGAGTGCCTGGAGTTCTTCGGCGAGTCGCGCGATGCGCTGCTCAAGCGGTACCGGTTCGGCCTGGAGCAGGCGCTCGCGCGCGCGCACTTCCTGGACTCCGACGAGATCGTCGTGCTCCAGGCGTTCACCATGTTCCTGATCCTGCTCCGCCGAAACGACGATGCCCGGATCATTTGGACCCTGACCGGTCTGGTGGTGCGGATCGCTCAGGCCTTAGGCATCCATCGCGACGGGAGCCATTTCGGTCTGCCTCCGTTTGAGATCGAGATGCGGAGGAGGTTGTGGTGGCAGGTGTGCATCCTCGATGCGCGGTCATCGGAGGACCACGGCTCCGACCCCACCATCGTCGAATCCTCGTTCGACACGCAGATGCCGCTGAACCTCAACGATAGCGACCTTCACCCGGATATGACCGAGCTTCCGGAGTCCAAGGTCGGGTTCACTGACATGACGTTCTGCCTAGTGCGATTTGAGGTCGCGAACATGTATCGCAAGATCCTATACGTGCCGCCCGGTCCGAAGTGCAACAAGTATTTCTCGGAGCTCACGATTGAGGATAAGGAGGAGTGGATCAGCGAGTGCCACCAGCGACTGGAGGAGAAGTATCTGCAACACTGCGATATGACTGTGCCGTTATTCTGGGTTGCGGCGACCATTGCGAGGCTGATCATGTCCAAGGTCGGTGACCATACCGTGCTATACATTGTTTGCTGTGTGCTGATTCAGTTCTGCAGATGTGGCTTGTCGTCTACCACCCGATGCAGCGTATCGACGGTGGCGTCGGCCTGCCCCAGTCGACGCGGGACAAACTGTTCCTCACCTCCCTCGAGAACGTTGAATACGCCATCCTTCTCGAGACGGAAGCGCGGACCATGCGCTGGGGCTGGCTTTTCAAGACCTACGTCCCCTGGCACGCCATGGCCTTTTTGCTCTCCGAACTGTGCGTGCGCACCCACGGCGAGCTCGTCGACCGCGCCTGGCGCGCCATCGAAGCCACGATCGCCAGCCGCTGGGGCCGGTCGGCCAACGAAAGCAAGCGGCAGTTTCTTTGGAAGCCGCTTCGCAAGCTCATGCTCAAGGCGCGCGCCGCCCGGCAAGCGGAGCTCTGCCGCGAGCGCGCCCTCGCGCAACCGCAACCGCAACCGCACCCGCACCCGTCGTCTTCCTTCTCCTCGCCCACGAACACCCTCCTTCCCACTCCGACCCTCAGCTTCGCCGAAGCGTTCCCGACATTCGAAGCCTACGTCCGCACCACCGCCACCCCCTCCGTCATGACGCCTTCCGCGACCGATGGCACGACGTTGCCGTCCACCGCCTCGGTCGCGACGCCGCAACAGCGCCTCCATCATCATCATAACCTGCAGCACCCACACCCGCACCGCCCCGCCGACTCGCCGTCCGCGGAGACGCCGCGCAGCAACAACCGCGCAGGACAGGAGTTCTTGGAGATCTCCGAGCACGGCGTCGACTGGCTGTTCGGCGATATGATGCGCAGTGGGTCGCCGTTGCCGGACGACGGCAAACCCGCGGAGCAACTACAGCCACCACAACCGGGTCTGTCGCCCACCGCTGCGGCTCCGCAATCGCACCAGGACAACGCCATTGGCGGTGTTCCTGCAGCAGCAGCAGCGGGCCTTGCGGACGATCACAGTAACAACAGCATGGACTGGGCGAGCTGGGATGACTTGGTGAGGCAGTATGGCATGGATGCGGATGCGGATGCGGATATGGATGCGGATGTTGACGGGGATGTGGATGTGGATGCGAAGCCGATGACGCTGGGACATCAACAACAAGCTGGCGCCGCGGTGTGGTTCACGGCGTCTGCGGCGGCGGGTGGGTTGGCGCCGTGGTATTGAGTGCGGTGTTTGCTCGAGCGAGCGGGTTGGGTGGGAGGAAGAGGGGAGGGAGACTGAAGGGAGTAAAGGTGTGGGAAGGATAGCTATCGACGAAGAAAGATTCGGATTCCCACGGAGGAGGAATTCGGTTTTTATTTTATTCTTGGTACCTGTCTCCCCTCACTGTACACCGGGCATACAGTACCACCGGGCTGGGGGTTCAAGGGAACGCATCGGGAAGGCGTGATGGGGTTTGTCTTTTCTTTTCGGGTGTTTCTCTTTGGGGGGGGGGTTTTCTTTGGTTGATGCTTATTATACCCTCTCTCATTTCTCATCTCTGCTCATCATCTCTCACTTCTTGGCTCTTCTCCTCTTAACTCTTCTCAGTCATCACTCCTCAGTTCATCAAGCTTACGTTACGTTACCTCAAACCGCTCACTCTCCCACTCTCTTACTCTCAGCTCCTCTCTACACAAACACACATACCTAAAACCCTTCTCCTCTCCCCCTTTCCTCTTCTTTCTTCGATTCATGGCCTGGTCAGGTCAGAAGCGATGCGAGTCTATGTATGTCTGTGCATATGCATATATGCGTCTATGTATATCCTTCCCTTTTCTTCTTCTTTTCCTTCCCTTTTCTTCACCGGCGGATGGGTGGAAGGTATCGTATGTCACAACCAAGTTGCCAGTTGTTGCCAGTTGCGATCGACGTCGACGTCGAGAGCGGCGTTGGTACGGATGTACATGCTTGCCCTCGGCTGGGGGCAGGATGAGTGGAGTCTTTTTTTCTTTCTTTCGTGATCGATGTGCTTGGGGTGAGTGGCTGGGAGATGCGACGTGGATACGGGATCGTCGCTGTTCGAGCTCTACAGTATCTAACATGGGATCTTTTAGGGCATGACGATGGAAGAATTGGAAGGGTAATGTAAGGTACGTAAGATTAGGATGTAGTGAAAGACTTTTGGTCTCTATTCTTTCTTTCTATGTCTCTTTCATTCACGTTTCTTTGTCTCTGTCGTTTCTCTCATTTCTCTCTTCGTCAATGTCTACCTGGTATACATGGTAGGAAGTCTCATGGTATCGCGTCGCAGCAACTATGGCTTGGATCAATCGCATAAACCACGAGAGAAAAGGAATAAGAAAAAGCAAGGGAAACATCTCACCAATCATGGTCACTCAATCACAGTCCTAATCCGCAGCAGTCCCTCCCTTTTCTCCTCTCCTTTTCCTTTCCTTCACCTTTCTCTTCTTCATCCTTCACCTTTCTCTTCTTCATCCTTCACCTTTCTCTTCTTCATCCTTCACCTTTCTCTTCTTCATCCTTCACCTTTCTCTTCCCTTCCTACACCCCCCTCCGTCCCCACGGCCCCCCACCATTCTCCTCATCACCTCTAAACTGGTTTCCCTGCCCCGACAGCTCGCTGCGACGTCCCGCAGCCCCGGATCCGGATCCGGATGCAGGCGCGCCATGTCCATGCGTCCGGATCGGCTCCGGCCGTCGATGGGGACGCTGCGGTCGGTGGTGAACCGTCGTCGGAGGCGGAGCTGGAGGGGCGACGGCCCTGGCGTCGGAGAAGCGCGGGCGCCGGTTTTGATGAACCGCTGCTTCGCTGCTGCTGCTATTCGGAGGCGGCTGCGGATCGTTGAAGCGAGGGCGGACGCGGGTTTGCGGTTGGGGTTGGGGTTCTGGGTCTGGGATGGTGGGGGTTTGCAGGTGAGTTTGCTGCTGCTGCTGCTGTTGCTGTAGGTGTTGTTGGAGTAGGGGGTGGACGTACGGATTGTTGATGTTGTTGTTGTTGGTTAGAAGGGCCTGGGCTAACAGGAGCTGCTGCTGCTGCTCCGGGCCGTACTGGCCCAGCATCTGCGCGCCGACGTCCTGGACGAATCCATGCGGAACGGCGCCGTAGGCCGGGTGGCCGAGCTGAGCGGGTGGAGGGGGTAGTAGCGTCTGCGGCATCGCCGCCGCCGCCGCCGCCGCCGGCGGGAGAGTTTGAGGTCCCTCGACCTGGCCGTGCGTCTCGTGCTCCGCGCTCGCGCTCCATTTGCGCGCCTGCTGAGGACCGTGGATGGCCGAAGCCTTCCGCGCGGTCGACGCGGCCGTCGCCTCGGACTCGAAGGAGGCGGTGGAGGAGGCGCGCCGCTTGCGCGCGCGCAGCTTCAGCACCGGTCTCGAGGGCCCGGAGGCGCCGTCGGACTCGTTGTCACTGGCCGCTGCCGCCGCCTGCTTCCCCTTGTTGTTGTTCTTCTTCGTCTTCCCGTCGTTGCTGGCGTTGTTCTTGGTGGGCTTCGCGTCCTTGAGAATCTTGGATTTCCGCGCGTTGGCCCGGCAGTTGGCGTTCTGGTGGCTGCGGAAGACGACGGGGGAGGCGATCAGCTTGTCCCACTGCAGCTCGGCCATGACGCGGTGGCAGACGCTCTTCCACTTGTACAGCACGGCCAGGACGGCCTCCATGCGCTCCTGGAAGCTGAGACCGGCCGCCTTATGCTTCGTTCCGGCTGAACCGTAGTCCCGCCGGGTGGAGCCGACGGCGTGCAGGCGGACGACGTCCTCGACCAGCAGCCAGGCGACGGCCTCGATGTCCGGGCCGGGATAGAGGCGGTTGGGCGGGCGCCAGCTGGCCGGGTAGGGCGAGTTGGGCCCGTCGTCCGTGTCGGCGGTGTCCTTCATCGCCACCACCACCCGGCTCACCCAGTACTCCTTCTCGTCCTCGGTCTGCGGGACCGACTCGTCCGGCCGGTCGGTGCTCACCCGCCACTGCACCTTGCTCAGGTACGCCTTCGCCTCGGCGTAGGACTTGAAGACGCCCCGGTACTTGTGCGGTTTGGGGGCCTGGGTCGTGTTGTTGTCGTCGTTGTTGTTGTCTCCCGGCGCGGCGGCGGCCTCGCATTCGGACTCGTCTGTGTCGCTCATTTCTTCTGGAGAGTCGGTTGCGATCTCGATGGGTTCCTGCGGTGTTGGTGCAATGGCTTGATCACGGACGGAGCTGTGAGGGACGTTGCTGCTACCTTTGTTGATGGCGCTGGCAGTATTTATGACGCCTGGCGTCGGTTGAGCATTGTACTGCGCGCTCTGTAACGCCCATCCGTGACCTAAAGGCTGTGGGTCGTTATCTGGAACCTGCTGCGGAACATTGTTCGACCATTGCATCTGCGGCTGGAACTGAGCAATGTCGTTGTGCTGGACGGCAGGTTGCCAGCGCTGCTGCTCATTGTTACGACTCGCGAGCTGCTCCACACCACCGTGATGCTCCGGGAAGGCCTGAGCTTCTCCGGTGGTTGAGGAGGCGTGTGTCCAGCGTTCGTCGCCGCCAAGGTCAAGATTTGATGCATTGGAATTGATGCATTGTTGTTCTTGATGGTTGGCAGTTGGATAGCTGTACTGCAGGCCTTGCATGCCCTCCGTCGGTGCACTGACTTGGGCCTGATTGAACTCATATGCTGGAGTAGCATTGATCCCGTTGTCGTGCTGGGTCGGAAGATACTGAGTCTGAGCATAGGCGTCGACAGTTGGTTCCTCTGGAGCCGGTGCCCATGTCTGCCGGTGGTTCTCATCGATACAGAGCTTCTTCGAGGGTGGTTGGTAGAGGTCCTCTTCATCTTCACAGTCGCGCCCATGCTTGTTGCGCGTGATGATCTCAGGCTCGGCCTCAGCAGTCCGATTCACATCCTCATCGATCTGAGCCGTAGCAGGAGCAGGCGCAGGAGCAGACTGTTGCTCGTCAAGCACAGGTACAGCCGATTCCGTCGTGGTCATCGTGGTCGTCGTCGTCGTCGTCGTTTCCGGTGCCAGCGCCTGGTCCAGGGCGCCGCCATCGCCATTCGCACGCCCCGATTTCAGCGTCTGCTCCAGATCATCGACCATCAGCTCATACGCCTCGACGTCGAAGTCATTCGGCCGCCGGTTCTGGAACCGCGCGATCTCATACAGGTCCAGGTCCAGGTCCAGGTCCAGCCCCTGACCCGGCTCCAGCGGCGGGAGGAGGGCGTGGAACCCGCCGAGGAGGGGATCGTCGTCCGGGATGGAGAATAGGTCGTCTAGTTGGGGGTCGGAGAGGAGGTTGCCGGTGCCGGTCTGTTGTTCTTCGGGATTGGATCCTGAGGTGGCATTGGAGGTTTCCTGTGCGGTGGTGTTGCTTGGTTCGAGGAGGGAGGGGTCGATGGGGATGGATGGAGCTTGGCTGTCGCCTTGCTCGTTAGAGCAGAGTCCAGACATGGTTCGTACAGTATCGTATATGTACAATTGATATCCTTCGTGTGAGGCTGTGTGCAAAGTCGGGTCTAGCGTCCAGCGATAGAAGTCCAAAGGTGTGAATACAAAGATCCAAAGTCCACGGTTTATTCTGCGAGCGTGGTGATCGAAGAGAAGGGCTGGGGATATCGAAGCAGGCGTGAGCTGTCGTTGGGCCCAAGCCATCATGGCAGAGCCCTATATACATGGTAAAGTGGTGTTGTTGTAACTGCACGTTGTATCCGTCCGGATCCTCCCAGCGATGTGAAATGGGCGCTGGAGGAGAGAGACATGGGGAACAATGTATGTTCGTATTTGATCCGCCCTTCACAGCAACAGAGAGAGAATCTTGGTGAATGTGAGACATTTGGTACATGTGAAGGGAGTGTTTTCCCTCGTCAGGTATGTCGAGAACGTATATAGGGTCACTGTTCGACCGGTTGACCATTGTACCGCTGGCGGTCAGGCTGCTGCAGCCCTCGCGACAAGGCTGGCAAAAGCGGCCTGAGGTTGGAAAGGATCATGATGCCGTTGATTTGAGCTGAGGAGAAGCTCGCGGGGGTTTGTTGGAGAGGAAAGACGCGCCGGTAGCATGGCGATCGACGAAATGGAGTAAAAAAGCCTTGGTGGTCACTTCTTTTCTACCTACATATATACATGGCAGCCAGCACCTCCCTCTTCTTAAAGTTCTTCCCGCCGTGCAAACAACGCGACGGGTCTCCCGATTTCCCTTCCCACTCGGTTTCCAATTGGTTTGTCTTTGTCAAGAGGTAGGAGGAGATCACGACGGGCTCATCGCCCGATGTGTTGGCAGAAGGAGAAGGAAGGATCGATGTGGTACAGAAGGCTGGAGCACGCGTTCTTGCGACTGTCGTAACTGTTTTATGCGGTATTGCAGTTCGACTTACCTAGTAAGGACACTTGCTGGTCTACTTCCCCCTGTGTGATCATGCCCGTGATAATACGACAGGAGCGAAGGATGGGATATTTACTACGATTTTTGGCCTGCCCATTGCACTTTCTCTCTGAGAGACTTTCTCCTGATATATATATCTCTTTCTTTCAAGCCTGGTGTTCTTTTCTCTCTTCTTCTCCCTCTCTCTCTCTTCTTCACTACAGTCGACACCGTCTTACCAGATTTATTCGGGTACTTTTTTGCCAGCATAATGTCCACCTCACGTCCTCGCCCTCAATCGCTCC
This sequence comes from Myrmaecium sp. VS I D KN 1, assembly GCA_019775845.1. Classification (NCBI taxonomy): domain Eukaryota; kingdom Fungi; phylum Ascomycota; class Dothideomycetes; order Valsariales; family Valsariaceae; genus Myrmaecium; species Myrmaecium sp. VS I D KN 1. The sequence continues at coordinate 124,742 of JADQAV010000033.1, forward strand.
CACCCTTGGATACCGAACCCCCGAGAACTTCACCACCCCGACACGACTCTTTTACCGGCTTCCCTGGCCCTCCACTCATTTCGCCGACCTCGGCATCTACCAGTTCCCCTGGCTCTGGTCATTCACTCACTTTGCCATCAAACTCTTACCTGTTCGGGGCAGAGTTTGAGGCTCTCATTAGACCACGAAGTCCTGCTAAACTAGGGATCGAAACACCATCCCCGGATACCACCGTCAGATCACATCGCGACTTCAACCTCTCGTTCCTGGGCGGGGGGTAGTTGCTAACATCTTTACTAACGCCGGCATACCATGTGCTGTACACGACCTCAGCAGCTCAAATAAGCAACCCGATTACACTCTATGTGTGTGTGTGGAGCGCAATGACCGACGGGTAGAGTCATGATGGATGCTTTGGGAACGCAATACAGCTCGATGTTCTCCATGTCAGTTGTCAAGACAGGAAGAACCCGCGTCAACAAATTCTGCACATCGAATACGGAAACCCCCCCGCTCACGGCCTTTCTCCTGCTGGCTTGGACCTCACTGTCCACGCGGGTCCTTTGGCGAGGCCTGCTGCATGGCGTTGTGGATTTTCAACGACCGTGCTGAGCGAGACGAGACGCTATTTGCGAAGATGCCTGCCTGCCTGCCTGCCTGCCTGCCTGCCTGTCCCGACAAGTACAATGCGATTGTGGGAACTTCCAGCCTGCAACGCTCACGTGGATCATGGCCGTGTTGAAATTTCGGAGACCCGGCGGGGGTTGTCACGGCAAAGAAGGCCAAACATTGGTTTGCCTTCAACGTCTCTCTTTTATCGAGATGGCACGATGGTCGAAGCTGGACTCGTTTGTATCCCGTCCCGGCTTGACTCCCAGCTGTGATATTCTTCTGCTGCACTTGGTACCGGGGACAAACTTCACTCGGCTCCAAAAAGAGATCCGCAAGAGTTCCAGATACTACGTACGAACGGCTCTATCAGACTGAACTTGACCTTCCGATCATATCGGTCATTCCATTACGTCAGTGGAAAAGCCCCTGAGTGCTCCGACGCCTCCTATACTGAAGCTCGCAACTGACCAAGCCATCAGGGATACCGTAAGTCCACAGAAGATTCGCGCGATGTTATTTCTTGACTCACGCTAGTTCCAGCCCAGCAGTTATAAGCTCCGAAGTTTGATGGAATCCTAGTTACGAGTGTATTTAGAGCGCCGTATAATGCCTCTGCGCCCGCTCAGACTTCATAGCAGGATTTCACGTCCGGTCGTATAGAGCACGCTCTAAGGTAACATGACTGGTTCGTTCCAATGTCCTTCAGGTGTTCTCTCGGTTCCGTTTGTTCTGATTACGGTCACCCAGTGCAGGTTCTCTCATTCTATAAGGGAAGAGGAATACATGGCGTTCACAGAATCCCGGGGCGCTTACAACTAGTCAGTCCAAAGCCATCCTCTGATAATCATAGTATGTAACTGCGCTAAGGACACGAGAGGTCCAGTTTATTCCGTATATACAGCAAGGCTCAACTGATATATCCTACAAGCAGTTGTCATGCAGCTTGCATGTTAGGGGGTCTCAACGTCTGTACATCTTCCGTGCCGTATCCGCGGCCCGTAGTTGCAGAATCAAACTTTGTCCTTGCATTCTCTGACTCATTTTCTCTGGTGATTGTCTATAAAGTCAGGCCCAATACGTGTTCTTCTGCCATCATTCCGACCTTTACAATCCAAGCAAGCCTCCCAAATCACCATCAGAAACCCAAACGCCGTGTCACGCATTTCTCCGATTCAAACAACTTTCATACCAATCTTGATTGCGCAGTGTCACACCTACATACCTACACGCACAATCGCCATCGCTCGCCATGGATGACCTCCAACAAGAGATCGAGCGCATGGCAGCGAACGTCGCGAGCTACCAGGGGACCGAGTCCGGCTCAGAAATCTCCCTCGAACACATCAGCGGAACTCCAGCTTCACGCCGCCACCGCCCGTCGCTCCGCCAAAGGCCACCCTCCCACGCGCGAGTAAACGGCGCCCAGAAAGCGACTACCTCATCAAACTCGACGGGCCCTTCAGCACCCCCGAGCAGATCCAAGCCGCCGCCGGCCTGCCAGCCGCGCCCCCGCTGCTCAACGGCACCGGAACCGACGGGGACGCCGCGCGCTTCTGCCGCATCACCCAGACATGCAAGCTCACGCTGGAAGCGTTCCTCTCAACGCATTATTGCAGCCACGGTCGGCCCCTCTTCATCCGGCTCCCGGAAGCCGCCAAACGCCTGGACGCGCACTCGCCCTCGCCCACCCTCGGCTGGGACCCGACGCTGCCGCACCGCCGGCCCGACGCCGATCGTGGCGGCGAGCGCGTGTGGTATCGCCCGCGCCAGGATGAGTACCCGGTGTGGTACTTCTTCTACGGCACCCTCGCCGATCCGGGTAAGCTGGTCGAGCTCGACATCTTCGATCCGGAGGGAGCGATGCCGGCACTCCACCCCGCGCGCGTGCGCGACGGCGTGCTGAGGACCTGGGGGAAGGGGGCGTATAAGGCGCTGGTTGATGGGCCGGGCGGCGTTGTCATGGGATCGGCGTACCGCGTGCGCTGGAGGGAGCAGGAGGATGCGCTGCGCTGCTATGAGACGGAGCATTATGAGGTTGTGCGGGTGCGCATCTGGATTGAGGGGGAAGGGGAAGGGGAAGGGGAGGAGGTGTGGGGGTGCACGTTTCGGTTTGTGGATGCGGAGCTGCTGGACTAGGAGTAGGGATACTTACCTTATGGAGCGGCCGCGGCCGTGGCCGTTTGCGTGGAGATGCTGGGGTTTTTGGGAGAGGCCTTTGGCAAGTGTTGTGAACTCGGTTTCGGATATATCTTTGACTATATATACCTTGTTAATACAGTATTCGGACAGTCGGAAATGGGGTAACCAGGAACTGGGGATAGTTTTCTTTTGGAAAGAGAAAAAGGTTAAATTAGAATTCATACCAAAAAAGATTCACTTTTCATAATAATGTGATATATAAAGGCTTATGTTAGTTGATAAAGCTTTTATATACCTAGACCGTTCCGATAGCTGTAGAAGCGGCTGCCGGCTGAGGCAAGTGGAGACGAATAGAAGGGCATGGACGCGATTATGTAATACGGCCCGCGCAACGGGAATCCTTTTCTTCTCTCCGATCCGCGCGCCCTCTTCTTCTTTTTTTCTTCTTCAAAGTTGATTTTTTTATATCAACCCAGAAAATTTGACACCTTGTCCCTATTTGCGATGGATTTGGGGTTGTATTAGCTGGGGAGACCAACACCCAAACCGTCCTCCAAGACCTGCAGCTGACGACAAAGTCCCGTGGAGCTGGCAGTTCCGTTATGAGTCGGCACATCTGACTTGTGTATTTACAAACCGAATCCTCTCCTCTCATCCATCCTCGTCATACTCCTCTACTTAGCGACCGCAATTGCAAGCAAACAGACAGCGTTTTCGCCTCCTTCAAACGTCGCTATGGATGCATAATTGTCCCTCTCCGTAAGGGAGCGGGGACCGTGTCTATATTATACTTGATCGTTCGCCATCCACGACTCTCACTCTGCCATTGAAACATTCCTCCCGTCATCCCAGCTCTCCTCGATGCCTCCCTCGACGATAGCTCGGTCCGCCTCAGCGGTGGCGACTCCCACACCTACTTCCTCCGTCACGACCGCCACCACAACACTCACAACCATCAGCAACTCCGCTGACACCGCCATGGAGAAGACGGAGCGCCCAAAGCCCTTCCGCCTATACGATCTTCCCACGGAGCTGCGCCTCCAGATCTACAGCCTCCTGCTCACCCACCCGGTCCCCATCGACCTGGACCCCGCCAACCACCGCCAACTCCCCCGCTTCCTCCCCCTCTTCCTCGTCTCCCGCCGCACCCACGCCGAAGCCGCCGAGGTCTTCTACAGCACCAACACGTTCCGCATCTTCCCCACCCACGGCCGCTTCTTCCACACCAAGCGGCCCTTGCTCGCCCGCCTCGCGCCCCGCGACCGCCGCCACATCACCCGCCTCGACCTCCGCCTCGGGCCCGGCTGGACGCAGCCGCCCCGCGGCTGGCGCGTCGATGACCGCCTCGGCCTCGCCGACATGCCCCGCTGCCGGCGCCTCCACGTCTTCCTCGAGTGCGACCCGGCTTCCCACCCGGTCTTCGAGGGCTTCCGTCGCGGCGAGGACTTCTACACCGTTTGCTGCCGTGACTGGCTCCTTGACGTCCTCGCCCGTGTCGGGAGCCTGCGCGAGGTGGTTTTTGATGGTTGGCCTGGCGTGCCGCGGGATGCGCCCTTGCTCGTTGAGCTTGAGGGCGTGGCGAAGGCGAAGGGTTTGCGGGTGTTGTGGGGTCCGGAGAGGGGATGGGGAAAGGAGATGGCGGGGTTGGAGAAGGCGTTGGAGGGGTTGGCGCTGCGAGGGAGTGGTGGGTGAGTAGTATGAAGATGCTGTTGGGTAAAGGCGGAACTCTGCCGTCACCGTCATCAACGTAGATACCCTCCTCGTGGGCACACGACATGCCTCAAGATGATCACATGGCTAGTTGTATCCACCTGCGATAGCAGACGTAGAGAAGCAGGTCTCTTCGGAGCCATACGAGCCATATATACAACTCATTCCCTTGATCATCATCACCGTCATTATCATCGTCAAAAATGCTATGTGACAAGATTCCAATCTCAGCCGCGCAAATAGCCTTCCCAGCCGATGTCAAAACACCCTGATCGTTATACATCCCACAACCATATCATCCCCCACCGAACCCCGGTCCTTTTCTCTCCCCATTCACCTCCATCCAACACCACCGCCGTAGTATCCTCGCCTTCCACCCCCC